>JABASI010000527.1:0-37076 GCA_019776505.1 Tomocerus nigrus | reverse complement strand
CATCACTCTTAATCTTGAAAGCCATTACTCAGAAGATTTTTTTGTTTTGTGTGCAACCTTTTTACTGTGTATGGCAGTGGGACTTGTGACAGTAAGTACGATTCTAAAATTCCCATAGAAGAAGTCGGATTTAATTTTATCTAGTATTGAAGAAAAGTGGTGCACGTACATTACATAGTAAACAAGTAGCAGAAAAAACAAAGTCTAAAAATATATTATGCGGACTTTTTTCAAGTTGACAAGAAAGATAAGAGGGAAATACATTATATATGTAAGTTGATTTAATTCAAATGAAAATTTTCATTCGTGTTGTGCATACTAGTGATAGTAAGTAAGTAGATAGAGCTCGTGCATATTATTAAGAGAATCCTTTAGATAAACATTAGGGAGGAAAAGAGCATCTTTGGCGAAAAAAGTGTCGAAAGATAGAGGAGGAAAGGATGACGTGACGAAGAAGGTTTTCCCTTTCTTATCTATTATTCTCATCCTTAAGTCAATATTACCTTGAGCATAAAGGAGTAGCTGGCGAATAAGTATGCATAAGTAAATATATGTACCTTGGTGTTTGTGCTCTGCATCTACATAGATGGAGGGAGGCTTAATGTGAAAGAAAGAGATTCGGGGAAGAAGAAGAAAACGAAGAAAGAAGGACAGCATTATGTGTTGAGCTACTCCTTGGAGCTGAATCTCTCTCGCTCTCTTTTATTTTCTCTTTAGTTTCCAGTGCACATTGTTTAGGAGGTTGACTTTCTTTCTGCACACAGCTCTTTTGTGTGTATATTTTTACGCATTAATAACGTGAACAAGTGGCTCTTGCTCTCCGCCCAGAGCAAAGAGTAATAATAATTCCTCATAAGAGGATATTGCTTTAATTTTAATTACCAAGAGTTTTCCTGTGCAAACATGCACATCAAACATCAAACGTGAGTCTCTCTCTCTCTCTTTCAATTTACATTGGCCTTCGTCTTGACTCGGTGCCCATCCCATAAGTACATATTAGATGGGAAGAAGTGAAACGAGAGAGAGAGCCGGGAATCTTACACCATTTCTTTCAGTGCTTTCTCTCTAATTTAATATTGAATGTAAAATGTTGTGGAATGTGGAGAATATCTAGCTCATAAGTACATATTAGATGGGAAGAAGGGAAACGAGAGAGAGAGCCGGGAATCTTACACCATTTCTTTCAGTGCTTTCTCTCTAATTTAATATTGAATGTAAAATGTTGTGGAATGTGGAGAATATCTAGTGGGCTAATGTTAAAGGGAAGTAGAAGGCGGGGAGACGACCTGTAGATATTTAAAGTGTACACAGCTATAACATTTTGAATGCAGAGGGAGTCAATGTATTTAGGCTCTGTAATGATAACTATCTCCTATCTATAAGGCTTTATGGACATTCATATTCGCATGAATAGCCTATCTCCTCGAATTTTGCCCAAAATTGCTGTTTCCTCTTCTGAATTTTATGCTGCTTACATTTGACTACTTAGGAGCATTGTATGCCAAACATTTGCGTAGCTCACGGCTAAAATGACTGTTTTACTTTTATGCCTGATCTGCTCTTGTCCTAGTCGCTATAGAAGTTCTGAATAGAAATAGAGAGAGAAGAAACGTGCCATGAAGAGTTCAGCTATGATAATGATATGATAGCATTTGAGTCGACTACCTTCATTATATTATCGTCTCATAAGCATTTTCAAAAGTGTCTGATATGAGTCTGCATAGTTATCGTGAGTCTTTCGGGGAGCACTGTTTTGCCTACTTGCAATTCTAGATTGTCCATGCTCCATCCAGCAATGTAGCTGGAATAAAAGGCGCTTTATGATATGACTCATCGCCTGCAGTCCCACAAACAAAAAGCTAAGCGGAACTACATAGATTGCGTCACTATAATAATAGATACATACATATAGGTCCTTAACTTAAGTTGATATTATAAATAATGCTAAAGCTCACGTAAGATATGCAAGTGCTAGTCGCAACTTTCACGGAAAGCTACGTGTGTTCCCGTATAAAATCCAAGGGAATGAATATAAAACACATTTGTGTCTCCTAAATGTGCTCTATGATCACAAAACATATTAGGTTATTAATGCACATACATACGTACATGCATAACATAAAATTTCCATCCTTCACAATTGTATACAGAGAGAGAGAAAGAGAGAGAGAGAGAGCGAGAGAGAGAGCGGAAAGAGTAGAAAGGGAGGCATTGCCTCATCTGCATATGCATAATGTACGTACATATACATAGAAACTATCCTCCACTTTACATTACATCTGAGGTTGAATCTCGATGAATAAATGGAAATACTTACTCTACACTTGCATACATGAATACAAAGGTATTTACAAATGCCTACTCTTTACTTTTACATACTGTCTACCTTTCCAAAGATTTTTTTCTCAGTTTTCTCGCTAACTTTCTTTTCTTTTGTGCTCAAGAATTTGTGGGATAGAAAGGGTGAGAAGGTAAACTTTATAGTAACTCGTGTGCCATTCTATGTAGTCTTCAGCTTTTAGGTTCGAAATGTTCTAATCTGCGTGAAGATATTATTATGTTCTGTTGTGCTTAGTTATTGTTAGTCCAGAGCTAAAACCCATGCCATGATGATACATTATGTAGCATAAAAGTATAAATTGCGTGATGTACACAGGAGTAGGAGTAACTAGGTGCAGGCTACAAACACAAACACAAAGTCGCCAGAGCTAACTACAAACCAAACCAGAAATGTTTCTCTTAAATTCATAGCCTTGTAAGTGTATAGTTAGGGAAGGTTGCTATCTACTCACAAATACGTTTATGCATGACTCCTTAGTAGTAACGATGTAACTGAATGCTCACATGTCTTTTAGGTATGAATGCTTAGTTCCTATGTGCACACATGCATGTTCCCTCTGTGTCTTTAGTGAAAGCAAAGGGAAAGTAATGTCTTGAGTATTTTTCATAAAGGGGAACTCAGAGAGAGAGAGAGTTCTTCAGAGACGAAACGATGAGAGCTCCCATTCCATCCTTTGTTCATTTATTTTTCATCATGTAGATACAATTTACCTTCTTCCGCTCTATACCAACACAGAGCTACTCATAAACTCGATTTTCTCGCTTTAATTACTTTCCTTCCTACTCCTTCCAATACACACAAAGCCTAAGAGATCTTCCGTGTGACTCCACTCCACAATATGCCTAAACTTCTTCAAAAAACTATATCATCTCTAACTACTTACTGCTATTTATTACCACTGTGCAATCATTTTCCGTACCGAGTTTCTCCGTATAACTTTTGTATGCACTTCTAGCGCCAAAAAGCTCCCTCCATCTAAAATGCATAGCTATTCTATGAGTGTAACGTGAGCTGACATGATTCACATCTCAAAGATGCTTCCTTGTACATTTTTCAAGAAATTTGAGCCGACCCTCGTTCCTTTCATTGTTTCTACTCCTTTTTTAATTTTCTTTCATCATGAAATTCACACACAGTTAGTAGTTCCCCTAATGACATTCCATCTTACAAATTATGCTATCTGCATCGAATATCTTTCCTACATTAGCATTATGCCTAGCATAATGCTACTGATAATCTATTTTCTAGCCATTATGCACTCATCAGCCTTTGTCCACTAATTGCTTTTTTCATTCAGCAGGCTTTATTAATTATAGACTTTTCATTAATTGCAATTTTTGTTATTATTCTCAGAAATTGCAGCAAAAACCTTGTGTGCAAATTAGTGATGCAGTAAAATTAATCAGCACAACCATTAAGACTGTTGTATACTGATGTTTAATTTATGTCTCGTGAATCACCAGGTATAAACTACCTACATTCTGCACATTCAGCAGCGCAATAAACCGTAAAAATAAAGTAACGTTAATACGCAATATTATTAGAGTGCTGCAAGCTTCAATTTTATTATCACNAATACGCAATATTATTAGAGTGCTGCAAGCTTCAATTTTATTATCACTGTTACTGTATGAAAAAGTAATGGAAATTAGCAGCGCATTATAAGACGCTGCTCGTGAACTACTAATATATTCCTTTGTATAGAAAAAAAGCAATTTAGTGGAACTGGCAGGTTAAGCACAAGGAACACATCAACTCCCTCTTAGTACAACTTGAAACTTTTCGACAATAAGGGGAATAACGAAAAGAATCACTCACGAATAGCGAATAGGTAGATTTTTTCCAGACAGCACAATGTACACAAAGACACTCATTTTCTCTTCATTTTACATTAGCGTAACTTTTCTGTGTGCACTAGTCTATCCGGGTTCGGTTGAAGTTGTACAAAAACGAGAACATACCATTTCAACAAGATTTCATTTCATTTCAACTAATAAACTATACCAGTAAGGCAGAGCACACAGACACGGCCGCCAATTTATTTTCACAAGGAGAGAGGTACATACTCCTTTTATTCCTAAATAAATATACGTACATAGCAAATACGACTCTATATCCAGCTGCTATTTAATATCAACAGAGAATCCTTATTCTTTACATAGATGCTCTCAGTAGAGATGCTTTAGAAATTAAATTAAATGTAAATCAATGCGAATTCAAAAGGAACTCTCACGAGAACTAATGAATTCAAGCAGTCCGGTCCTGTCTCACACTAATGAAATATGACATTCATCTTGACTCGGCTCGAATTCCCTGTCTGTCTAGCAGTCTAACTCAGCTTCCAAGAAAAAACAAGGCTCATGTGAAATAGTACACCACAGCAAGTAAGTAGGTATTTGCATTTTCATTTTTTACACAGACTTTCAACAATTCTGTATTCAGTGTAGAAAAGCCGCCAATAAAAATCTCTGAATAATGCATTATACTACCAACAGTCGGAATTCAAAAAAAAAACAGGATACAAATGATACAATACAACATACGCATTGGATACTCTTGCAATTAAATTGTATATTACGCTACCTTTAAGCTGACATCTCTGACATCTACTTTGACTCATTCAAATAATTATAGGAATGCAAAATTAATAAATGGCAACGATTGCAAACGTAACCTGTAGCAGTACCGGAGTACTTTACCCGGAATATTATGTGTATGTAGTATGTGTGTATATGCAGAACGAATACATTTTAATGAACTACAGAAAAATATTTTGAGCTATTACATAGAAAATCAAAATTTAAAATTTTTATTGACCCATATCTTGCGGTTTCTTCGTTCTGACTCTTTTCTTCTTGCTTTCTCAAACAATAATTATTTTCGAGATGTAAAAGACAAAGTATCCAGTAAGAAATTACTGTCAATTACTTAAAATAATCATAAGTATTATATGACTCAGCTAAATAAGTAGATTAGAAGTATCTATATTGCTCTCTACTCTTTAGGTTGTATAGATTAGTAATCCTAAGCAACTTATTTATCCCTATATTTATTAGATGTACGTATTGTAGTATTTAATATTAGTCCCTGTAGTTTCTACAATAAAATCGAGGCCTTTTTAATCCCCGCCTTCATCTCTCTAATCATATACAAATATCCTATCCAAGTAAATATTTAATGTTGTTGATAGTATACTTTAAAGCATGCTATATATTTGGTTTGAATATAAATGTTGTAATTGGCGGTGGCTGAGCAGAAGTAATGTGCAAATAATATAAATAGATAGACAGAGGTTGAAAGAGAGATCTGGAATCTGCTGGTATCGGATTAATCTGTACAAAAGATTAGATAGGACATACATATTGCACACAAAATAGGGCACGGTAGGTAGAGTGTAGATGAAAAGGGCGGTTTTGTGCTTTGAAGCAGTATTATGTATATGAGGAATATTATGTGTTTATCGGAGATGAGCTATAATATTTTGGAGAATCTCCGGGCTAAGTGTGTTAGATGAGAGAAAGAGAGAGAGTATGTATAGAGAGTAGAGAGAGTGTGTAGTGTGTGTGTAGCTGTAGATATTGAGTGATGGTGAGTAGGGAAAGGCAGGGAGTCAGTCGTCGGAGAAATCTGAAACCAGAGCACACTCTGTTTCTAAGTTGCACAGTTAGGCTTCGTAATTACTAGTGGTAATCGGACTGGGTGGATGGAAATGGAAGGCAGCAAATGAATCCTTGCGGTTTTTGTAAAGAGAAGGAGTGGAGCGAGTCTTGCAATCATTATTATTACAGCTCCTCTTTGTATCTCTTGTTGAAGGCTACAAAAGGATGCCGGGTGGCAACGGCTCTGCACCAGGATCCCTCATTCCTTTAGCCATTCTTGCACTTACTTAAGTTCCTTCCCTTTGCCTTCCCTTCACTTCGCTCCAGTTTACTTGACTCTCTTTTATTTCCTTGCACTGCTTTGGCTAATGCTCCTCCGTAATGGCAGTGGCAATGGCTAGGAAACACTCATTCGCGGAGTGAGCATTGAAATCTCCAGATAAAATAGAGAGAGAGAGAGAGAGTGGAGGTGGTAGACAGAAAGAAAGGATCTTTCTCATGCCTGTCTTCTTGAAGGCGAAAGACTAAACTGAACTCTTTTGGGTGTGGCGTGGCATGACATTTCTCAAATCTTCTAATTCCGTTTCAGTGAGCCAGCCTAAGTATAAATTATGGTTTCTAGGAAATTGCCTAAGCCTTTTGTATTAGGCAACAGGCCGTAGAATACTCTTTTTGACACAGGTGATTCTTTCCTGTACTTTAATTTATGCTTAAATGGAGATGAAATATATTCCAACTGCATTTTATTACAGATGCTCTTTAGTGCGTACATCAAAGCAATTACCATGCACTAGTAACTCTCTGCACCGCACGACTCCTATTTTCTTTTTCAATTCAACCTCTCACATCCTCCTCCTCCTACCACACTCTATACCCATAACACACATACGCCATGAAAATATATCTCATTTCCTATTTCAAACTACAAAGTAGTCTTGTTAGCTATACTATGTAGCACATTTACAAACTGTGTTTATACATATACTCGTTTATATAAGTATTTATCTGTATTGTCAAAAGATATAGTTTGTTGGCCACATACAAATATATATAATTGTCCTATATCCAACCAGACTGTGTAATGTAGATATAAAATAAAAGAAAACCTTTTATGCATTGCATTTCTCTAAAGTTTCGCATAAAAATAAGGGAAATCCATTTTGAAATGTAAATAAAGAACATAGTATTACCACACTCTATACCCATAACACACATACGCCATGAAAATATATCTCATTTCCTATTTCAAACTACAAAGTAGTCTTGTTAGCTATACTATGTAGTACATTTACAAACTGTGTTTATACATATACTCATTTATATAAGTATTTATCTGTATTGTCAAAAGATATTAGTTTGTTGGCCACATACAAATATATATAATTGTCCTATATGTAACCAGACTGTGTAATGTAGATATAAAATAAAAGAAAACCTTTTATGCATTGCATTTCTCTAAAGTTTCGCATAAAAATAAGGGAAATCCATTTTGAAATGTAAATAAAGAACATAGTAAAGCTCTTTCTCTCTTCTACGGCTCTCTGTTTTATAGCACCTACTTTCTACACAATCGTAATGGCCTAACGATAAGCTCCAACTCAACCCTCGTCCTGCTTCCTCCTCTTTTCTATAATGTTATAATAAATATAAGTGCGCTCCGATGTTCCATGCCCTATGCTATTTAGCGTTGTAAAAGGATTTTCCCGATAGGATTGATCGGGCGGGATGTGTATTCGATTAGTCATTCGATTCGAGACGACGGATGGGGAGAGATGCATTTTGCGCAGAATGGACAATCTAAATCCTTCTACTATATCATCCTACGAATATTATATAATAATATCATATGTACACCAGAGCAGTAGTGTGCAGTGAGTGCCGCGTATAAATGCATTGGAAGGGAGGAAGGCGAGATGAAATCGTGTGAGTGGAACTGTGCATCACTATTGTGTGAAGGCCGTCAGTTGCATTGGCAAATATGATGGATGATTTATTGGAGTAACTCTTAAACCCTATTTTACTTCTCCAATACACCAAGTCCACCTTCTGGACTTTTTTATCCTTTTCTTCACTTAAATTCTTCTCTCCTGTCATTTTCGTGTGATTACTTAGGACATGCACCCTCGCTTTGTAATTATTTCTCCGATAATGTCGTCAGACTTTTATAAGAAAAGTGTCATGAAAAGTTAGTTAGTATCATTGCTTCTTTTGTTATTGAATATGCAAGGCATATTAAAGTAGGTACTCATCATTGTGCCTAACCCCGACAAAAACTTTTCATTTGTTTTTACTACTGCGTATTAACTAATTAAATATTTGGCAATTTTTACTTATTGTGAAAACCAGGAATTAAACTACCAGCGTGTCCTACGCTTCATTTGTGCAGTGCCTGTGTTAGAATAATGAGCGAAAGTTTAGCGAAAGTCAGATTTACAATAGTAAGAAACTTTGATAATTGCAAGACCGTGCAACTAAAGATGCAGGTCAACCGGGGTAGGTAGTCGTAGTCGTAAACTGAATGGTTTTGTATTGCTTCTAGCTATTATATACCCAATCCTATGTTTTTTGTTGACTTGACTGTGTGGTTTTGGTATGGTAGGTAAATACTTTGAAGTAAATAAATGGAATTACAAGTAAAGTAACAACGAGACCAAGAAGAAATATAATGAAAGGAGAACTCATGCAGAAGATGCTAGAGGGAAAGCGAGGATAGCAGGTGCAGGAGAGCTCTCTTGGTGAAAGAAAACCGACGATGCAAATACCCGACCTGCCAAACGGAACCTAGAGAGACCCTGCCAGTTGTAATTGAGAGTCTCACAAATGTATAGTAGCCGATGGGTACCTTAATTTAATTCATTGAATATAAGACAGTCTGGAATATAATCCGACCCTCTATTTTAAAAAGAGAGTACAGTATTAGTAATTAACAGATTTATATTGGATTCATAGACACAGCAAGCTTACAGTACCTTGGGATTATCTGAGCTTAAATATTAATTCCAAAAATAAAATGGTTCTAAAAGAATATAATGTGGTTTTTAAGTGGCTACACTGCGATTTATGGAGTTGATGATGAAAAGAAATTCTTACAAACGATTTATGCAGCTTGTAATACTTGTAAATATATTGTTTACTGCATTCATGGATTTATTCTCGAAGCAGCTTAATAATTTTTGTCAAACGTTCGAAAGTTTGTTCTTTTCGAAAAAGAAGCATAATTTGGATCAAGATGGATCGACTAATTATATTATTTCGTTTGAAAATATAGGAAAATATAAAAACATTTTATTCTAAATCGTTTGCAAACTCTCAATTTCTCACTTTTAAAACCTCGTGTATATGCCCGGTGTTATATTAAGTGGAGTAGCTAATAAGAGTGTAAGTTGGAAAGTCGGCTTGGAATATACTGGGAGCTGGACGGCTGGAGTGTTAGTTGTGTTCTGTAGTTCAGTTTGGTCAGCACTGCTCAGTTCTAAGAAATGAGAGGAGACACACATAGTGGTGTGTATTTGTACTTTTAAAGAAGGGCAACTTAGGGATGGCAAGGCAGAATAGAGGAGGGAAAGTAGTGGAGCATAGTCTAGTTTAGTTTAGAGTGGAGGCGAGCATGTGTCTGACGTCAGTGGATGCTGTGAGATTAATCAATGCTCCATGCCCAAGTCTAAAAGAGCAGACTGGAGAAGAGTAGAGTAGCCATATAGGGAGAAGATGCGGAGAGAGAGAGAGGAGAATTGAAGCAAAGTAAAGGAAACCACCTAGCTGGCTGGAGAATCCCATTCTTTCTAACATATGCCACGTATACCTACATCTTTTATATGTAATAAGTTTACAATAATGTTGGTATAATACCTACTCATTTTCATACTATATCGCTAGTTACCCATACGCACGCACATACATAGCTATATTTTGCATACCTAGAACAAACACTTATTTCACAAACTTTGAAAATTTTCCTTATGCTATATTAATAAAAGGAAAGTAATAAGTAACATGTATGAGGAGAGTATAAAAAGACACAAAGACCCTATATGGTATAGGTTCAAGGATACTTTCCCTTTAGTTTGTGACCAAGGTGCCTTTCTCTATTCTTAATAGTAGTTGCAACGTAAAGGCATTGTACCTTTATCCATTTATGGTATTATGCATATGCAAATGGATATTTCAAATCAATTCTACCGTTTATTCTTCCACTATTATATTCTGAGATTATACTTTAGTAGGTATACTATCTGCATACGCTGTATGACTATATATAGGATGCAGGATAATATGTTGCACAATTATATCATCACCCTTTCCTACAACTACAAATATTAAGTTAATGTTACTACCAGCAGTTTAGATTATATCCTACTTGGTAGAGCATATACCTAGTTGGAACAAATAGAGATAAGCTGACACTAACAACGGTTTGCATACATGAATATTACAAGCGTACGATAGGCAGATATAAGATAGTGCATCCATATATTTTATAAGATGCATAGGAATCTTATATTCCTTTCTTTTGTCTCCCTATATCTCCCTTCCAATTATTTTGCAGTGAATAAAGATATACATATGCACATAAAATGACCTTATACCCTACACTCTCTTACAAGTATCAACAAGCTTACATATTCCTTTAAATATGGCGAAAAGTGCAATATCACTTACATACTACCGCTATAGTGGACATATGATGAAGAATGTAAAATGATATCATGTGCATTTTCACCATAGATTTATAACAAAGCTAGTTATTACTGTTCTCATATTATGGCTCTGTTTTTATTAATAGGTAGTATTGAATGTCATAATAACTCGTAGGCAAAAAAAGCAAGTCAACCATAGCGTTCCTGAAAAATAATACAAAAGACCTCGGAAATAAATAGCTATTGGTTTACTGTAAATGATGACAGATAACTACAGATTGTTTCCTAGTTTTATTGACAAACTGTAAATTGTGTGAAAGAAGGTATAATTACTAAATAACATTTCATTTCGCCTTTGTTCTCTTTTATCCCGTAATTAAGCTTCACAGTAAACATTAAGATGGGAACCCTACTCACGTCTTTATTTTATATGTCTATGGCATATCTGCAGTGTAAAGTATTTTCCATTTTGAAGGACAGAAACGGGAAGGTACTTTTAATTTTAATATAATATAACCTTGGCCTAGGCAGGTATTCTGTTTAAATGGCGGCAATAAACGTATGTGCATAGTAATACAGTATAAAGTAGTAGATTATTAGGGGATATTGTTCCTACGGTGTAGCAATGTAATAATATGCGTACATAAAATGGCAATATCCCCGGACGGTATTATAAGGAGCAGATAAAGTATAACAGAGAGAATGTAGTTGCCTGAACTAAATTTGGGGCTGGATGTGTGTGTGTTACTGTTTGTTGGATTAGCATAGGATAGAAGTAAGCGTCTGTTTTAGTGAGCCCGTGTCTTTTGTGATGTAGTGGTATAGTGCTAGAGAGATTTGGGAGGAAAGGAGAAAAGCGGCAGAGAGAGCAGTGAACGGAGCTCACTCACACACTCGTTCTGTCCTAAATGGCAATCAAGGGAATATTTTGTCTCGACCTCATTTGCATGCACGCCCAACTCTCTACTTTTGATTTTGGACATCAATCACAGATTTCCACTTACTTTACTCGTCTACTAGAAGGCTGCATGGATCCCATCCCATCCCATGTGTTTACAGACGTTCATAAGGGATTTATTTATATTTCATTACATTCGCATGTATAACACGTAAATATATTACATCTTACATCATGGAGACTTTGGAGACCATATGCATCTGCTTAAAATCATTTCTACTTCCAGAGAGAGAGAGAGAGTCCCATAATAAGAGAGTCCATAATATAACTAACTACCTACTTGCGACAAATGAAATGGATTTTATATTATTCGAATTTCGTAAGTTATTTACTTCTGGATTGGCACTATATATGTAGCCTGCCTGGATTCAATGAGAAGTGCCTGCATGCTGTGAAATATTAGATGTCGACTAAACTAGCTACATATTTAGCAAGGAGATGTAGCATAACGTGCCGCGACCCCATTAGATTCTCCACATCACATTTCTCACTCATTTTATTTTATACTTAGACTCCTTCTCATCAAATAAACAGGAGAGAAATGAATGAGCAGCTGTCTTTAACATCCTCGTCACTTCCTCGTCGTCACATATTCCGAAAATGAAGTAAATGCTCAGAGAAAACGCCAAAGAGGCTTCTCACACTCACCCACGTCTAACAAATTATATGCTAAACGACCATGTCAATAGTTACGTACTAGATTCCTGTATAACATTCTACATGTTATGTGTATGTTAATGTTTTGTAAAGCATTCCTCATTCCTAGATCAAAACTAACTAGTTTCAGTTTTATGAACTCACGTCGTTATTTTCTGGAAATATTAATAATAATATATTAGCAAGTAATTAAAATTGTTATGCATGAAATGATGATGATTACCAGTTCTGCAGGGATCATTAGTTGGTACCTAGGTATATATTTCCATTTTATGTAAAACTCATAAACTATATGTACCGAACATGCCTAGAGACTTTAGATTTAGGTATAGAGACTGACTTTCGGCCAACACTCCCGTTTGTAGGTGTGTGTTGGGTGTGTTCTGTAGGTAGTTGACTATATATGCAAGGAATTAACGGTCTGTTTTGCAGAAAGTTGAGACAAGAAAAGCCAAGGTAATTCTTTGAGTTTGTGAAGAAGTCGCTTGTCTTAATACGACTTAATTGTTAACAGCCTTGCTTTGTACAAACAAATGAATTCTTGATTACAAAAGCTCTCTTTCCATTTTCTTTCCTTTGTGAACTAACTGAAAGTTGAATTCCCATTTAATATGCTCTCTTTAGAAACTACATGCGCATAGCAAGCTAACAAAGTATAAACAAAGAGAAAGTAGAACTCTGTTGTTGATTTTTGCTAATCATTTATTTTGCATTGCTTTTTAATAGTTATGTGAGTCTCAATAATTAAATTCCTCAAGCAAAGGTAAAAGTATATAAAGTTGTGCCTAAGTGTATACACGGTATATAGGCATCTACAATCTTTTCTTCATATTATTAACGAGTACAATTATAGGAGTCTAGATTAGAATGGTTGGAAAGTTTATTCGTGTCTCCCTCGTGACATTTTCAAACCAACGCAACTCACTCAACTCAACTACGCTCTAATAAACATCAAGGAATAGAGTTTAATCAAGAATTAAGAAATCCCAGTGCTTTCTTCAGCTAGGCTTATACTTTCCCCATATTCTACTATTATTATTCTATCGTAGTTGTAATAAGAATGCTCTATAAAATTATAGTACAGAGTTTTGTTAAAGATGTGTGCATGGTTCTATAGCTAGTCGTCTTCTTAACATGGAGCAGTAGGGAAGGAGTACTTGTAGTGAGCCAGACTATATTTCTCAAAGGAAATGAAATGACAAGTCTGCAATACGAATCGTGTTACGGAAACAGGTTAGGCAATCTCAAAGTGGGAATGTTATTGGGGCTTAAACTTGTCGTCAATTCTGACGAGTTGGAAAGCAAAGCAATCGAATGCAAAGAAAAGCAAAGCAAATCTACGAACTACACTACACTTTAGGAATTGGATGATACTATATTTATGTATTATCAATATATCATTACAAAACTATATTCCTCAGACTCTGTGTATACGCACCTCGATTTTTTCTTGTATGCATGTACTGTGTAAGTAAATCCCACACATCGATTGGTACTTGCTACGTGGATATTACAGAAATAGGTGCTCTTATTAATTCTATGTAGTGTTACTAGCTTTAACTGTGCACTCGTAGTACTTACTAACGCTCCTGTGTCTGGAGAGCATGTTTCAGAGATATAATGGAGGAAGATATGAGAAACGGAAGAGTGGGTTGAGTTTCTGGCTGAAGTGACAGTGAGAAGAATATAAGTCTAACTGAAGGGAGGGAAGAAGCCGAATCGAGCCGTCAGACACAAGCACAAGGCGTCAGAGTGAAATGAAATTCTTGAGACTCTCATTCTTCGGCTTGGCTGAATCGAGCTTTAATCTGAATCGTGTTGTGATCAGTAGATTTTGGGTTGGGTTGTCGACTCTTGAGGCACAGTAGTGCATCCATGCATTAATGCATGTATGTGAGCTGTGGAAATCATGAGCTTTCCGAGGAATTCTCCTATCTTTACCTACACACTTACATATAACACTTATTCCATATAAGACCTTATTCTTCCAAAAATGCACTAATATCTGGAGAACCTTTGATAGCATTATAGTATTTAGTTCGCCATGGAAAGATGCCTTGTAGAAATGCACCGTATTTCGGGCATTACCTCCCAAATATTTATATTTTCCATCATTCGAAATAGTTTCAAAAGAACTGGGGAATTATTTAAGACTTATTTAATAAAATAGTTTGTTCTTGTACCCTGTCCGTTAGCCCACATTCAATGGATACAATGTTTACATTATTAAGTTGGCCAGTGGCCACACAGCTGTAGTAAAGTATGTCCATTAACTAATTAACAATGGAAAATAAGGTTAATTCACGACACGATACACTGATTCGGATAATGTCAACAGGAAGTACGCTGTAAAGAAGCCAAAGGAAGTCTTCCCTGATGGGAAAATTAAAACCAGAAAATATGACATGCATGGAAATTGTAGGCATCATTGCGTATAAGCGTCACTTACTACTTCATCAGTATTTTTTGAGCAATAATACGAAAATAAATATATAGCTAAAGATGGAAATACATACCCTACCAAATCATATTATACTCCAAATACTGAAGCCTTTTTGTATCTCCCACTCTTCACTTTTTGCAAAATATATTCAGTTTCTCAGCCTTCACTAATATCACATCAACGAGTTTCAAAATGTCTAGTGAAACCGCATTCTATCATTAAAATCCATAATTTTAAAATCACAACCTCAGAGATGGAGATTGACAGGTGAAATACATGGAGAACAATGAAACAGTACAAAATAAGTATTAAAAAAGTTAATAATAGTGTGCGCTAAAATATTGTTTAAAAGTTGAGTCAAGTAAACAAATACGGTATTGTGTCAAACTCACAGTACTACGTACTAACACAGATATACGTACAGTAGATATAATATATGGGTGTAGGACACGTACAGTAGTTGCGCCTAGTGAAAGTGAGAAAAAGAAAACTCAGTAACGTTCATATAAATGAAATGAAAAGAATTGTATTTTTTCAAGTAGAATCTCTTTGCACAGTTCGTTCTGTGCTCATCCATAATCGCCACCAAAAACGACCCTACTCATGCCCATCCCGAAAGGAATTGAATTTTCTCTGTAGCAGGATGAGAGGGCCATAGGAACCCACTCGAGGATCAAGGCTCTTCCAGGAGCAATTTGAATTTCAAAGCTAAATGAAATGTATGGTCGACTCCTGCACACACAATGCAATGCAAAGCAGGATCTATGGTGGAAAAGAAGAGTGGAAGTGGAGGAAACGTAAACCAGGGCAAACTAACCAAACAAGCAACGGGAGCATAACAAAACAGAGAAAGAGTGACGGCACTATGCAATAGATAGAGAGAGAGGGCGAACATTAGTATAAGAGATATACACAGAAGACACATGAAGCTAAACCAAGCAACTGCCATTGTGATTCCCAGCCGAATTGCCATTATGTACTCAGGACTTGAAATAACAGAGATACCTTCTTCCTCCTTGCCTTCTATGCAGGGATATAGAGATGCGGAACGAAACAACAATACAGCAGTTACTCTAACCATAGCGCTTCTACTTATAAACTCAATGTAGCGTGCGTTGTGATGTGCTGGACTGGCTTATGATATCAATTGTATGCAAACACAGTGCATTGCAAAGCAGTCACTTCCCTTCTTCCCACTTTGGCACATCCATGTGAATATCATCTCTCTCTCTCTCTCGCTACCCCTCTCTTCCCTATCCTCCTCCTATAGTCAGTTAAATGTAAGCGAGAGGATGCTGCTGAGGAGATGAGGATGAGACTGTATGGGAATGAGATGAGCACACATCAACAAAGCTACTATACAGTGTACACACGTAGACTATAGTCAACACATTAGATTACGTCAGAAGAGAGAGAGAGCCCTGGCCCTGGAATAAAAAGCGAGACAAACAACGGAGAGAGATGCAACATATAAATGAGATCCTAATGGATAGTATAGGAAGATAGGACACGAGAGAGAGATGAGAATACGGAGACTGGCGAAAGTAAGCAGGCACTGAGAGAGAAGAGAGAGGACAAGGGAAGCCAAACGGAACCAGCAGGATCTTCTCAGTCTAAAAACTTGATGATTATGATGGTAGGAGAGACTGAATGGTGATGGCCATGCAAAGTGCTCCCTCCGATAAGAGTTCCAAGGGAAAGCGGCTCTTCCTTGGCGAGCTTCTACTCCCAGGCGCACGTCCCGCACCATAATTTCATTTTATTGAATGATAGCTATTGTCTTTGATGCAATTCCGAACTCTACAGTCATCATACGAATAAGGAACATCCAAAGACGCTACCCGCCCGCCTTCCTTTCCTTCAACTTGACTTTGCTAAGTGCCGATCTAAGTGTGGCGTCGTCAGCATTCGTTCAACAAACTCTGCACAGTCCGCACCACCAGCCCTTCATTTATTTTATGTCATGTCCTCTCTTCTTTTCCCTTCATCTCCTAAAAATATTCGTCCTCCGACCTATAACTCATCAATTCTATTTATAACCTGAGAATCTTCTTACAGTCCAAGTACTTCATATTATAAGTCTGCAGATTTAGGAAAAGTTAAATAAATTAGAAAAGAGACTTAAACCTGTACACCCACACAATTTTATTCAGTATCATTCTTTTCGTTCAATTCAATTGTATTAATCTGATGCCGATAAATTATTATGATGCCTTTTTATTTAAATTATTATTTATTATAAATTACCATCTACAAGTGATGAATTAGATTTTTGAATGATGGGAATGGAATAATTATAAGTTGGATTAAGCAATACGAAGTGAGTCGTTTCTTTTCTTCTGATTAATGGCCATCAGTTTCCTATCAGTTTTATCAACTGTGAATTGTGTGTGCTTCCACTGAGATAGATCGTATCCCTACTGGAATCAATTGAGTGCTTTGCCCTGAATTTTCTATTTCCGCATGATGTTCCACTATCTTAGATATAATTGGAGTAAATATATAGCTACGCGTTTTCTAAGTAAGAGCCTCTTTATGAGAAACAAATCTGAGAGTAAGTACAAAGTGGTTATATGAAAAAATAGATGCGGATATAGGGTTCTGAATTTTGTGTAAGGGTACTTTCCTCTTGTGCATTCCCAGTATGAGTGAAAGGATAGGTAGGAAGGAAGGAGTAGGATTGATTCAGTGAGAGTGTGGTACATGACCAGAGCTAGGGAGCCCGTCTCGATTAATTATTATTGAACCATCAGTGATAATTTAGAATGGCTTTCTCAGCAGTACAAACTTTACTTTTACTTTGAGCTCAGTTCAGTTCAGATGAGTTTCTCGTTGCTTTTTCCTCCTTTCTTTCCTGACAAGTTCTTCTAGTGAAGAAGATGGTAAATAAAATGCGAACTACTAAGAGAGCGGATCTATAGGTAGGATACATATAAATGCTATTCATACTAAATCAATCGAGAGTGGAAGGAGAGTAGGAAGTTCCCCCTTATATTATACTTGCATGGGTTTTATTTGTGCTTTCCCCTATGCTTTGGCCTTTGTGCTGCCTATACGGAGGTAGTAGGCATGCAGGGATTGGATATGTACATAACTATGTAAGCAAAAGTAGAGGCTTCAACTTTTGTGTATCCTTCTCCATCTCATCCAAGTCCACTTTTCCTTGTTCAAACAGACCACAATTCTGCTGCCTCACATCACATCTCATCAGCTTCACGGAGAAAGAAAGACGTAATAAGAAAAGAGAAAAAGAAGCCTTCCAAAGCAGCCGTTTCAGTAATGCTACTTCCAAGAGCATGCACATAGAAAGCTGTACATACTTAACATTACGCTACATAGGTACCTGTCTAAAGTACACAATAACTAGAGCTACTAGAGACCAGATATTATTATGCATGTTCATACGGAGGAAAGAAAAAGCAGGTTCTTCCTCCGTCTTACTTAATACAAATTGTAATGCCTACTTTCCCCTCTCCTCCGTCTCTTCTCTCTCTCTCTCTCTCGCTATCTGTCTCCTTACATACGGTGCCTATGGTACTATTTATTTCTATGAATGTGTCTACATTGTAATTCGGAAAATGTTCTATGCACTCCAGTAAGTAGTACAAATATATTCGACAGAGTATAGACACTTAAAGATCTGGGCTATATGCCATTATTAGATATACCTACGTCTTATAACGTGCATAGCGAGTACATGAAACACAGGACTGGGACTCACAAGAGAACCCTAACCCTAATTTCTTCTCCCGAATTGCAAACTTACCCGGACAGACGGAAACTACGTAACGCCATGCATGCTGTGTTGCATTATGTTCTCCTACAACACATTATCTAATAGAACAGCGACTCGTATGCTCCTCAAAACTATATTTGTATGTAACCAAGCGTGGCCTTTCTTCTTCCAATAGAAATAGCAGACTGTCTTATAAATAAATTTTAAAAATTATTTTCCCTTGTTTTCTCTTGAAATGCTATTTTTCATTCCAAATGGAATGGCTAAAGGAGTCAGAGGTGGGCACTTTCAGCGCACATAAAATACAACGATAGGGATCTATGATAGATGTTCTGTAAAAGATGCCGCGCAGGTCTAAAACGATCAATCTTATAGCATACCACGTCACACGACACATAGCCAGGTATTTTCTACCAGACTACTACATACTAAATCAACGAAAGGAGGCAAAATTTTCTTATAGTAGTACTCTATAATAACCTAAGTATGTTTCTTACTTTTTTTCTGAAGCAATTCCATGCTTTTCACCAATACACAGCGATATATTCATATATCTTTGTGAAAGGAGCCGGATATACTTTTGAATGACAAATATATTCTGTGTGCACACCCTTAGGTGACATATTCCTTAGTCAATAACCTGTATTATATTATATTTGTGACACAACTACATACCTTTACAATGAAAGGATCACTTCAGTAAGCAAAGAATTGCATAACCTGTATAAAGGAGGACATGTAATTTGCAACGATTCACAACAGCCAGAAGTTTGCAATGCATGTCGAAAAGTGACATTATTTATATCTAATATAATTTACTTCCTATGCTAGTCAGTCCTATCCAATGTTTTTCCTTTTAAAATGTAAATTATATGTCCTGCTTCTGATAGCTTTATATTCTATACGAGCCCTCCTGCCTGATCACACTCACACATCTATAATGTAAGATTACGTATGTATAGACACGAACTTATACACAAAATTGTGTATTGTATTGTATGTGGTGCCTTGGTATTTGTATTTATATATTTACTTAGTATGGAGAGACATTTCTTTCACTGACTTTCACATATAATACATATAGATCCTTCCTTCCTAGTTATATGCATTCATACACACAACTTCTTTTCCCATTAGATTCCCCTTTGGAGTTGATTCTCTCCGGCTGAATGCCTCAGCAATCTTTTTGAAAAAGAATTGAAACCCATTCGAAGAGTTGACGCAATTAGAGATATTCAATGGGTGCTGTAATGGCTTCGACTCTACAGAAAGTTTGATCTTATCCATGCAAGCAACGACGTAAATATAATAGGGACGCAGAAAACTCACATCATCACATCAGTTTAACTCACTGACTTGTCTACATTCCTCTACCCTTCCATCTCTCTATCAGCTATACCATAAGCAAATCTAATCTAATATCACGTAACTATTGATATATACTCGTATATATACGTTGAAAAGCCTCGTTACATTAACTAAGGCATTCAGGCGCATTAGCTATAAGTATAAGTCTACATTGGAATACTTAAGGTGTAAGTAGCAACTACGTTCAGATCAGCCTTGCACACTAGATTCATTATATCGTAAGATTTATATACGAATGTGTTGTAGTGTTAAGATCTGGTTCAATAAGAATCATATTATTGCTTTGGATTTTCCTGATTTGAGTGCGTTAGCCGCTCTTATTTATAGCCCTTGGATTTAAAGGTTTGGTGACCACTACAGATTCCTTGATGCAGCCCTTGAGAAAAATTCGCATTTCTCCGTTTCACTTTCTCCAAGGTTGACTATTTCACTTTCAAGTTAAAGTCTTGGAATCTAAAATAAATCGTACAGTATAAATTGTACCTATTGTATTAATTGTAATAATTGGTTTTGAAAACTGCAATTTAATTCTTTAAATTCTCCTTAATTTGTACTGGAAAACGAAAAAGTGGGAACAAGTCCTTTAAAGAGTAGGATATTAGGAAAGAAGTATAAAATGTGATGAAATATCACAAAAGGTAACTTTGCGTTAAAAATGGAATATTATCCGTGGATTATATTCGTGACTAGTAGTAGCAAGTTACTTCAATATATGAAGAATACTATTGCAGGACATTAGACTTCCATTGTTGTGTCGAGGGAAGCCGATCAAGAAGGGAAAGTGTGGAGAAGCTTCTATCTGTTATTTTATGTAAGTAAAGCAAATAGAAAGATTGAAGTGAAGCTGAAAGAATGGTCCATGACTTAAATGAGAATGTGAATGCATGTGTACGTGTGTATTGACCATCTAGGTAGGTTTAGGTGTAGTAGTTGGGTATAGGGTCTGTCCGTTACATAATACGTCTCTGTGTAACGGAGTGGCAATGGATGCGTGGCGATGTGTGTAATGTAACTACTATGCCCGTACTATTGTACGTACGTAGTCTCATTTTCTTGTAATGAAAGCATCAAGGTAATCCCACACTCATGCAGTCACTCAGTTATAGTCTTTCAAGGATATCAGTAGCAAAGTCTATCTAACGAACGAGGGAAGCTGAAAGTAACAAAATAACAATACACACAATGTCTGCTCTGAGAAATAGTCGTTCAATATGTCTATAGCACTTATATCGTCTATAGTTATAGGAGCAGAGCTGATTGTGTGAGTTGTGGAAAACGAGAGGCGGGTAGTCGCTTGGCTTGGCCAAGGAGACTTTAATGCGAAACCAATAATTGAGCTGCTTGGTTGGTTGTATAAGTACAAGTACTACCTACCTATGTTTGTGTGCATATGGATGGATGTGAAATCCAGTTTGTACATAAGTAGCTCTCTTTCTCTCTCTATAAGGACATGGAACATAATAATAATACTTACTATACTTTGGCAAACTTTAAGCTGACACTAGACAAAGTATTAGCTATATTATTTGTGTAGGTAGTTAGGAGAAGAGTGAGGGCTTCCAGCCGAATATATTTTCCAGAAAGACGTATCTTCTGTATTTACTAATGTGATGTGATGTTATGAGTTACCTAACCTGACTACATGGTCGCATACGTAGAAATACTAAAAGAGAAACTGTACAAGTTGCCAACTTACTTGCAATCACTCAGTTCCCTATCAACGAAGACAGCACACAGTGAAGTGAACCTTTTTCATGGAAATCGAGCGTAGGAAGTTTTTGGAGTGGAGGGAAAGCTTATTAGAACTTGAGGCTCTTTGCCTCTTCTAATGATGATCATATCCAATCCACTGAAACTATACACAAAGTTCACCTACCGACTAACCTACCTTACCTAACTACACCAAATAGAGACGCAAAACAGTGACCATTTAATGCTCTGATGATCCGAACGAAAATATCATCATTTTGTTTTCAAAAGCACTTGTTAGATGCTATGCTTAGATTCGTCAATCATTATTGTCACTCGCATTTATAACTCCGTTCAAGCCTACCGTGAATTTTGATAATATCAGAATGCTCACTAACAAACTAGATAATAATATGGTAGCTTGCTAAAACATAAAATTTCATTCTAAAATCTTTGAAGCCAAGAAAATTCTTCGAATTGGGAAATTGGGAAGGTGATACCCGATACCCTAGTGTATAATTCATTTTCCTTTTTCTTTATGTACCATATTAACTATACGAGCCAGCCACTAAAAACTGTAATCGCTTGTTGTACAGATACATCAATTCTCTTGAATAAATAATATGAAGGAATTCCGTTGACTTGTTAATAATATTGTCAGAAACGAAAATAAGTCACAGAAAGTTGAAGTCCGGAAAAAGAGTGTTGACTGTATTCCGAGAGCTCTGCTTTTAGCATACAGATGCTGCTAAGGGACTAAGTCTGTGAATAAGATATTTACTAGCTAGTATAAAGAGAGAACAGGACTGGCGCACGGCGCACCTATTATGTGGGTACCCAGACACCCGTCTTCACGAGACGGTATATCATGGGATAGAGACTGGGAACATGCCGTGCGTTAACAACATCGGAGAGCAAACGTGGAGTAATATACTTTGTTCAGTGTCTACACATGTGATAGATATGTGGAGCATACCGTCTGTGTACACTACAGACAGACTCTTGCATGCAGTAACCAAGTCCGGATCAAACAAATAATCGGATCTAGCCTTCGCGAACTGAGGAGTTTCTGGAAAACAACACAAAATCGAGCCATCCTAAGTAAGCTCGCTTCAGTTCAGCAAAGTCAAGATCTATTCCAATCGACTAACAACGATAAGAGGACTTGTTAGAAACTAAAAACACTGGTTACTTCGCAAGTAGATATGTACAACAACATAGACAAATTGGAAGAGTCTTTCTACTCTAACCGGGTATTAACTATAATTGTAGTAACTGACTGCTATTATATTCTGTATGTATGTAGAATATAACGGGAATCTCTTTGTTTTGTTTTGAAAAGCAAGGGAACTCAATACATCATTACATTAAAGGATTCCAATCCGAAGAATAAAATATCGCTTACAATTATCCCTCTTCTGTCGAGTCTGACAAAAGATTATGCTAATAATAATGAGCATGATTTAGCAAGGGATTCTTTATACAATACACTTATGTAAGCCGTAAGCCTTTCCTAATAAGTAAGTCCTATTCTAGCATCAAACAATAAACAAACTATTCAATACTTTTCTCAAAACTACAATAGAAATCCTCTAATTTCTTACAGGAAAAGTCTGCATGAGTTTTAAAGTTTCCAAACTTTTGTCATTCAATGTCCCATTCTATCTATCCTAGCCTAATGTATTGCAAGCATTTTGTCGGAACTGCTTGTTTTACTTTTTGACAGATGACTGAGATGACTAAGGGATTTGTATTCCTATGTTTTCTACATACTTAGAAATAAGGTAGACAGATGATACTTAGGAAGGAAGTCTATAAAAACTTTCTATCACATTGTTTGCTTCCGTTTGGTTTGGCCAAGCAGCCTGTACTACTGGGATCACTAAACAAACCGTTCATACAATGACTACATCCTACCGTATTCATTGCAATAGTTCACAGAACAACTTTTTTTGTCATTCCTCAGTCTTTTTATCCATTTCGTTAATAAATCCATTCAATTTCATGTGTATCTAACTTATTTATCATGGACAAAAATATTTCATGAATGTAGGCTCATATCGCATATCGTCATATCACTCAGACCAAATGAAATCTCATTGTTCAATTAATATATAACAGTAAATTCAATAACTTAAGATATAATTATTATAAGTTTTCGACATTGGCAGCTTTAAAAAATTTGGAGATTCTAATATTTTTTAGTAACGCCGCATCTACTGTAGGTGGAGTTTCCAAGGACCAACATGTAAAAATGAAAGTGGAAAGTATTATGTCACAAATCTTGGATTTACGGTACGGCTCTATAAATTATGCTAGTGGATGTGCTGTAAATCTTATGGTAAGTACAATCTAAGTTTCAATGTATGGAGTATATAATAGTAGGATGTTTAGTATAACAATGTAAGTAATACTGTGGAAGTTTGTTTAGAGAGGAGGGTAGAGTAAGTAGGTAATGTAGGCTGAGTGAGTGAGTGAAGTGTAGTAAAGTGAAGTAAAAGATAAAGTCGAGGGAAGGCGGACGGAACAAGAGACTTTGAGGAAGAGCATGATTAAATGCTAGGATCAGATATCTTGTTTCAAAATATCAGCTTTTTAGCAAAGAAAAATGAGCTCCCTCGAACGAAAACACTCAGTTTTGTAGGTGCTCGAATGTAGTAGTAAGTCTGGTTGGAACTTGGAAGTAAGTCTCATCGTCAGAGTATCTAATATTAGTAAGGAGTATTAGTAGTAGGACTGTTGTTGTTCCATTCCGAACCTCCCAGCAGCATCAACATCAACTCCATGCAGCTCCTGCACACACAGTGAGAAACAAGAGAGAAATGTATGAGATAGAAAAATATTGGAGAAAGCTGACTCTCCCTTTTCTTCTTTTCATAGTTTCGTTTGCTTGTCTTGTCGTTGGTTTCGTGTGAGCTTTGTCCAAGCCAATACTTCCATCTCCATCCTATTACCTAGAAAACCAGCCGAAGGCCAACTGAAACGACTAACGAAAGAAAGCACACACAAACAAAAACTACTCGTATGTGTCTGTGAATAAAGTAATGTAGTTCGTATGTGTGTGTGTGTGTCTGTCTACCTCGACGAACTTATATCTAGGTGACTACGACTATTGACTAATAAAAGTAACAACATAGTAACGAAACGTAAGCCCCACAAGAAATTCAATGCACATAGAACAAGAGACAATATATTTTATCTCTCTTGGACAGACAGCATGAGACATTCTCCTCTTTTCTGATCACATATCTGATCTGTTCACTCGCTTTTTCGGTTTTTTCTGCATGTGTGTGTTTGTTCTTACATGAGCACTATGTACATTGTGCACTAAGCACAAGAAAACCCTACGTACGACAGAGACAACGTCTCATATTTGAAAAAGTCGGATTAGACTCTGGAAAAGACACATATGCTTCATATAGTAATAGTAAATATCACAGATAGAGTTGAGAAGGAGACGAGATAACGATTGCAAGTCATAACCATCAATAGATAAAAGGAAATATACTTTTTTTGGCTATTTGTCCCCACAACAGAGATAGATGGATATATAGGGAGGAGAGTGAGTGCTCTCTCTCTATAAGATTCACCTATGTTTATGCTATGTATAAATCCTCACTTTAATATCGAACTGTGTAGATTGAGTTCTGCTTCTTTCCCTCCTCTCTCTCTCTCTTCAGATGTGCAATATATAAAACACTGTAAACGAATGCAACAACAGCAGAGACGCGGAGTGAAGTGGAGATGTCTAAGATGAGTATCAACATAAGCTTTTCAGTTTCCAGCTATAATACTGCATTGTGGGATGCTGAGAGCAGATTCCTCCTCTTTACTCCTCCTCACTTCATTCTGCCTTAGAAACCAAGAGCTACTGTCAATATTGGAGATTCCATATGAACAAGTAATTTCATCCGAATTGATGAAGTTGACCACTCAGACGAACTACGAGTAATTTCTGACTATCATGGCTCATGGCTCTCCGATTGGATTTTCGAGAATTTCACTCTCCTCATCATATAGCATTGCATTACATACCATTCCCTCTTCCTCCTTCCTACCTCCTCTTACTTCCATACACAGATACATTATTGCATTCGCTTGATGCGTAGTAGATACAGAAAGAATGTTCCTTCAATATCCCTTTTACAAACCTGCCAGCCTTTCATTTCAATTTCAACCCACTTCTCTCAACTACTCAACGGACTCCACTTACAATCATATTACACAACATCCTATACCACATGATAATATGGAATTTCTTCATTAAATTTGCATTTCGGAAACGTTTATTCCTTGTTTTGGCATACCTACTTTCTATCAACTGCGGCGCAGTTTATATCATTCAAAATATTATGCCTATACGTACGATATAATATTTAAGGTTACCTACCTGATATTTCAATTGCAGACAGTTAGTATTTTTAGAACATGGCATTCCCAAAAAACTAAAACCCGTTATTAAATTACATGCCGTATTAGATGAGACAGTCTCCAAATGCACAATTTGTATTAACTCTGTTATTTGGCTACCTATGCCTCATTATTAGATTTAGGTAATTTATTAAGGTGATGGTTATTACAATATTTTTGGCATTTTTGTGTGGGATATTAGAACTTTTTGAGCTAGAGATAGGCTGTAAATAATTTCAGCTTAATGAGCCTGTTCTGAAAAGTAATTTTAACATGCGAAATAAATTACTGGGACACAGTCAGGTATTCGACCCTCCTAAATTATGCGTACAAAAATGATGGTGTGCCCAGCATACAAATAAGTTTGATCCAAGTGCACTAACTGGGTATTTGGCCAGGTATGTGAACGTGGGGGTCTATGAAAGTTGGAAGCACGAAAGGAAAAGTTTTCTTAGAGCTTAGGTCGACTTTGGTAGTTTGCTCTCAAATTATTGTTCCGGATATTTATATACAGCTAGAGTTTCTTCCACCCTCTAGGTGATATCTGCAAATCCAATATCGTACAGGAAATTGAAAAATATTGAGAGGAAAAAATCAGGATGTGGGAAAGCTAACCCTTCTGCTAAATCAATGTCCCAAGCACAGAATCTCTCTCAAGTGTGGACTTAAATCGATCCAGTAGTACTACATAGATATTACTTTGTACTGGTAATGCACTCTGTTAGGTGTATTGGTGGAAACCGATGTTAGTTGTCTGTCTATAGTAGAAATAAAGCCCTGGAAATGTTAAGATAGCTTTAGTGTCAGTTTCGATGTTTTGATACAAGAAGGCAACAAGGAATTTGGAGTTGAATTTGGACATTCACATAAATAAATAGGGATATTAGGTACTTTTTAGGTATTTCTGCTCAAGTTATGTAATATATTATAAAATAAGTGTATATTATGTGGCTCTCTTCCATACTACTTCACTTAAGTAATAGAAATGTAGTAATTTGGAACTTATGTCGTAGGTCTTTTAAAGCTCAGAAACGACAACTGTCAAAGTTCAGTGTCATTTTTGTCGAAAATATCTTTGTAACTCTGCTACACAAGCTACATAATTACATATAACTATGTAGTATGACAGAATTGTATCTGTATAGGATTTAGTCGTATGGTTTGTCTGTATTGCATCTGTGTCTCTGCCTGGAAGGAATTCATGTCAAAAATGCAGGAGAACTGTAAGTAAAAGCACAGGGGATATTAAATATATAGAAATCTATTGTCGAGAGGAAACAATCATTCTAATGGATTGGGAATATCTTTGCTCTGCCTCTATATGTGTCTGTAGCAGTATGTAATGTGATGTAAGTGAATAGAATATCTTTCTCGTATGTTCCTCCAAAGTAAGTAACTACCCTTTCTTGGTAACAATCTTTTTTATTTGATACAAGTGTTTTGTAATGTAATACAATCGAGAATATCTAGTCACATTCCCATTTCTGAGCAATAGAATAAAGTACTGTTATAATGTACGAAGAATTCTTGTTTTTAGACTTATTGTAGTAGTAGGGCGCGTATGTTGCTCTCCAACAATTCCATAAGTAATAGAAACGAAGGAGGAAATGTGATGCAGACGGAGAAATCTGTAATGTGATGTATAATGTAGGTTTATGTCCGTGCGTTTTCGATTGATAAGCCTAGATAGAAAAGTGTAGCTAAGTGTTAGTCTCCGTTTTCCTTTGTATGGTGTGGTGTGTGAATGACACGATGCGATTGCATTGCACTCTATATTGCATTACATTCCATTATACTACATTATATGTTCTAATGCACACATCGAGCAACAAGGAAGAGGGGACTTTTCGGTTAAGTCTATGTTAGTGTGATTTGATCTTTAGCTCATTCTTATATGTACGAATCTCTTCTAGCTATAGACTAGCAAATTATATGTATAGTTGAGATGCAGTCTTGCTCTCTCCGCGAATAAGTAGCATACATATGTATGTAATGTAAAGGAAGAGATGGAATCAGCCTTGCATGTGAATACATTGCATTGACTAGGGTCGTCAGTAGTAGTCGTCTGTGTCTTGTATCTGTGTGGACTGCTATGGTGGAGAGAGATAGGAAAAGTGAGACATGATGATCCTCCAGCATCCGCTGGGGTTTTATGCCAAGGAATTGCCTAGATAAGAATTGATTGCTACCATACGGATTCTCTATTAAAACGTTGAATTATCTCGTAGCAGTTTCCCATTTTGTTTCAGGATCATTTAACCTTTGATGTGAAACGTTCGGATGAAAGATTGGCCTATTTAGCTAAAGACTTGCTCTTCGATAATCGAAATTTGCTCCCACATTCTATTCTTTTCTGTCCTTTACTCTTTCCCCATTTTACACTGCACTCTTCCAGCTATTATATGCATACACAATCTTTTCTTCCTTCACATTAGACTATATATAGACTTATATATTTAGGGACACTATAGATAATGTTATTTCTTTGCAGCCTATTACATAATCTACCTTTCTATATGCGAGCACTTTATACATAGATAGGGGTGTAGGTAATGGGTAGTCATGTATGGATGCATTCATTTAACACTTGATGCAGCGTAAGGTGTAATCGTCTCACTAACCGCTACCTCTTCCCTTCTGGCTTCAATGAATGAGCCTATTTACATTAATCAACAGAGAAAATTAAATCCAATAAAATAGTCAAAGCCTACTATTAATCTTTCTCTCTAAGTTAAACACACGAATACCTTTCTGCACAAGTAAGCCTACCGAATGCAATCGAAATTCGTTTCGGGTAATAATTCTTCATGCCATTTGAATTCTGCCTTATGTCTTACAGATGACTTGTATTGTATTTACAGCAAACAGTAAAATAGAGCTGAACAAGATTATTAAATACGATGCAGTAGATGTTTTCTTCAGTTTGTAGTTTTGCTATTTAGTCAGAGACATTTATTACATTTATTTATTACAAAGTAACTTTTTAAAGTGTATATATTTTATGTGTAGAGCAGAGACTGCATATTTTACGATTATGTAAAGTGTAGATATTTATTATGTGTACATTAGATATAATATTATTTTGGATGTCGTGTTTTGTTGTACGCACGATAACGTAGTCGGTATGTTGAGGTTAATGTTGCTTCGAATGGTTGAAGAACTAGCCTCCCCAACATCATCTAGTCTAAAATATGGCACTACAAAACCCGGGTAGTCCATCGGAGAAATACAAAAAGCAGCACTATACGACAACGTTACCTAAGATGGAGACGAGAAGAAGAGTCGTCCCAAAGAAACTCCCACTAAAGAGCTTGGCCTGCCTTCTTTTTCCTATTGGATTTGCTCAAGCAGCGTAGGAACTTACGTTCTCAACTTTCCACTCCCATGCACTTCGCAGTTGCTTCAGCAGCATCCATATTTTCATGCAAGTTTTCATTTTAAACGTCCATTTATTCTGCTGCAAGTAACGCTGTTAGTTATTTAAACAGTACTTACACTCTGCAGAATGGCATAAGTAGTATCCATAAGCATACTACTTATACTGCTATCCTTTTTGTCAGATAAATTATCATCTTATGTGTATCTGACTTTAAAATATGAACACTAAAAACACGTAAAGTAAATATGAGTCTACATGATAATAATATTTGGGCAGATATTATTCATAAGTAACTGTCCAGACGTTATGAAAATGCCCATTCTCTGTTGCGTGTATGTTAGGTACAGTATAGTGTGTGCTTTCATTTACTATTTCTGTACACGCACAAGATGGAAGACACTTCTGACTCGCAAACCTACAAAAAAGTAATAATGATTTAATACTTAAGCTTGCAAATCAGATCTGACAGGAAAACTTTACTGCAAATACTAAGCTTATCAAACTTATTGCACTGGCATCACCAGCCAGTGCAATATGATATTAAATAAAATTAAATAAGTATAACATCAAATTAATATTGAATAAATCAATTTATATATTAATATATTTTTCCATATAAATGTACTTATTATTGTTGACAGTCAGTTTTCTGTCGGAATGTAGAGTATAAAATCAAAATGTGGGCCATGTTGTGACCTTTGTGTTGTGGCTATAGAACATGTAGTAAATACTATATCAGACATGAACAGCAAGATACATCTATAGGATATTGAAGATGATAATTTAATATGTAAACCAATAATATAAAAAAGGCGTTACATTTAATAATGATGTAAACGTTGATGTATAGGTTAGAATGTTAGAATACAAGTTATAACTGTAACCGTTTAACCGCAACTCACGATGACACAGACACACATGCTATTTACATAAACCGATAATTGCATTCTTTTCGTGCATCTTGTAATCTTGTAAAATCAATGTAAAATCATCATTTTATGAACAAAACCATCGATAGTAAAAGATTTGGGAGAACCTTTTCCACTGAGCACGACGGATGGTATTCGGAATGGTGTTCCCCTAGATCTCGATGCGGGAATTATCGGAGTGCAGAGTGGAACATTGTAAACAGTATCTGTAGATGGTGTCACAGTTTAAATCACAACTTCCCCAACCAAGTCTTTTAACGCATGGGACTGTATATATAAACTTTTGAAGCAGATACATACACGAGCTTGTATATGTACTACTTAAATAGTATGAATACCTATGCTATGTTTGTTGATCCTTTTACTTAACAGTGCAGTTCAGTGCAGCAGCAGTGAAATGGATTATCACTTTTGATGTAAAAATGCAATAAATAAGAACAATAATAATGAAATGATACTCTAAATACATTGCTTTTTCCAATGTAATTATTTACAATACAAATTAAATTAAATCTTATTGATAAATACATTTAGGCCAGTATTGCTTTTAATGTCAACTATCAATTAGGAACCTAGTTCAATTCATTATCCTTTCAGATGACTGGTCGTGCTGACTGAAGTTGATAACAAAGCCATGCTGATCATGTGAAAATATTTTGTGTGAAAACTGATTACATTTTGCTATGAACACAAAAGTATTTCAGCTGCAAGTTCTTTAAGGTATAATTTTTACCCATGGTTTACTTACGGTCGTAAAATGTCTAATTTGCATCAAGTTTGATTAAAATATCGTCAAAAATACTTCACCCTGAACTTTTAATTTTCAAGTGTTTTCCTTATTCATAGATATCTGATCATGAATCATCTGTAATAAATAATACGCTTATTTACGCTTCGCTTTCAAGTTTTCAATTCCATGATATTATGTATGACTAATGTATATGTATGCATGGTATCGGGAGAACTCGTATAGATGATTTCGTTTATGGAGCATGGAGCATATGGAGCATATTTATGGAGCATATGGAGAAATTGTATCTGGGTGTGGAGAGATCGTATATGCAAATGGAGATATCGTATCTGTGTACTGCCATAACAGATAGTCTTCTTCTGATAGCGTTTGTATGTCTTCCAGTACAATTACAATTCCTTCTTTATTCAAATGCTCCTAAGGATAATTGTTGATCCTGACTCGCCTCGGCCGTATAAACCTCTTACAAGATACCTTCATTTGTATATACGATATCTTCACACACAGATACGATATCTCTTTTCCAGATACGATTTTTCCGCATCCCCATATATACGAAATCCTCTATACGAGTTCTCCATGAACCGTATGAATATATGACTTCAATCAAAATCCACATAGTACCTATACTTATATTATGGGTATCTACTTTGTTGCTGCCGCTGCTAAATTTTAGCCTCATTATTTTAAAAGGTTCAAGTTACATACAATGCTACAGTCCTTAAATGGATAGAAAAAAATGTCTCAATAGAGTACAAGTACATATAAAATCATGACATCATGATACTATTAAGATTTATTGTTTCTGTCTAGCTAAAATCATTTTTAATTTGTTACGTTTTTAGAGCATAATAATATAATATGTATATTTTCTGCAGGTACCATTCTTACAATAATAACAGACACACTGAGTATTTCCAATAAATACATGGGATTTTTCTTTAGTGCAGAAGGTAATATATTATGGGTACCTACTTTGTTGCTGCCGCTGCTAAATTTTAGCCTCATTATTTTAAAAGGTTCAAGTTATATACAATGCTACAGTCCTTAAATGGATAGAAAAAAAATGTCTCAATAGAGTACAAGTACATATAAAATCATGACATCATGATACTACAGATATTAAGATTTGTTGTTTCTGTCTAGCTAAAATCATTTTTAATTTGTTACGTTTTTAGAGCATAATAATATAATATGTATATTTTCTGCAGGTACCTTCAATTAAAAATCACGTTACTTCGAATACTATGAGATTTCAGCAAACCGAAAACACATACTTACTTGTGCAGAAAAAATGTGCGAAGGTATGCTTCTATTCTTAATTTCTAGCAAAACACTTACGTAAGGAAAATATTAATGAAATTGTTTAGCCGGAACATGTAATATCAGAGACAAATACGTGGTCAATTGTGCACTGCTCCATATTTTGATGACACGGAAGAAATTGTGAGTAAAATCAATTTCTATTGTCAAAATAAATGTATGCTTTGCTCGGAAAGAGAAAGCAGCGAACCAATCTTTTAAATCATCATAAATAATCCCCACTTGACATCTACATATGTGAATTAAGTTTTCGTGATGGGATAAGTTTTTGCACTGTAGGACATTTGAGAAAAAGTTTATAACATGATTATCATCATACGATATAACTAAGGAGCACTTTTTCATATCCAGTTCCAGCTGTGCGGTGAGAGATAGCCCAATAGCCCACACAGCTCGGAACAGAAGATGCATTTAGCTGTGGAAAAGAGTTCTCTTAATAAAACTGGACGTAACGTAGCAGAATATAATACAACCAAAATCAAGTTTTCTTTTCCCTAGTATTTTTTTTAGCCCAGAATGAAAGAAACTCATTTTGTCATATACATGCATAATAGTTTAGGGTATATTTCGCCTTGCCTTAATGTGAACCTAAAATGCAGTCAGTAGACATTCTATCTTTATTTTGAAAGAAACTCATTTTATCATATACATGCATAATAGTTTAGGGTATATTTCGCCTTGCCTTAATGTGAACCTAAAATGCAGTCAGTAGACATTCTATCTTTATTTTAATGTTTTGGTACTAAATTAAATTAGAGATACACTCTTAATTTTGGTCTCAGCGGATAAATTCATTTCGTTCTAAGCGTAAGTATTTTGGTTCTCTTAATTTGAAATTGTTCGTTTGAGAATTGTATTCAGAAGTTATTGTCGTTTGCATGGGAAACAAGTTAACTATTTATATATAGCACTTATTTTAGAGATATCTTGACACGCAAATATTGTTGTACTTAAGTCGTGACATAGGTTGTCCCTGCCTCTATTCCCTTTATACTACATGCGACTATCTTTAACACTGATAACAATGTGCATGTGGTAATGTAATATGTTTAGATGATATATTCCCTTAGAAGGAACCCGAACCTAATAATAGTGATGCTATTGTGACTGTAATTTATGCTTCACTCCTATTAGCAGCTGGGAAGCCGTGACGAAAGAGGACATCATGTTATCATGCTGAACTATGTTGTTCTTACACTTGATTTCATCTCTAATCACATTAAGTTTAGTTACAGACATTTCCGACATGCAAGTAATCCAAACCACTGCACTACACTCTAATCGTATCCACTAATATATCTGCGTCGTTGGTAGTCCATTTAGACATCATACAAAATCCAGTGAACTGCAAGCAATGTGTACATATGTATAATGGATACGTTCAAGATACTACTCCACACATACAACTGCGATATAACAGAACAGATTTATAAAGTTGTTTCACAAAACCCCATTCCAGTTACACGAACGTCTCTCCCTTGCTCTCGTCCTGATGTGATTAACATTAGAATTGCAAAATGAGACGTCCAGCTACACTTTAACATCCCTCATAATAGGGACTCCCACAAAACTTCCCTTTTGTTTTCCTGATAACCATGTAGTGTGACGAACTCTTTGAATAAAATCACAACTAAGCTTTGATTTAGATTGTTACGGATGATTATTATACGGTTGAATTTTAATGCATACATAAGTCCAAAAATACGTTTATTCTATTAAATTACTGCATTAGAAAAGTTACTAGGTGCCTACGCTGCTAGCTCTATTCGTGAGACAATTATTGTTATTTATTATTTCCAGCAATTTTGGTTCCCATTTTCCCACATTACAGTTTCTCTCTAATCTCCTTAAACAATGTAGGTAATAGTATCCAGATTTTTGTATGAGCACTGTGCATTGTTATTTTTTTTTATCTGCACCCAAATCATCTGCAAACTATGAGGAAGTATTAAACGAAATGTTTAATTCCATTTTAGCAGCAACTTAACTTAAGCACCATAGTGAGTATAATATTATGGCAAGTCATAAGTATAGTATAGTACAATCTTTTTATTGTGTAAGTAGCTGTTAAAATTTTCAAAACTTTAAAGTTCCAGTACGAATCTTGATCTTCAAAGTCGTTTTTGTGCTGTATGTTTATCTGTGGTTATTTCTAAGGATTTTTTATAGCCGATATTATTAAGTGTGTTATCAGAATAATACTTTTAGTAGGGGAAGTATTCAGTTAATTAACCTAGGCCCATCTACATACGTCTGTATTATATGTTGCATATAATGTTACATTCTACATATCATATGATAGTTTAGTTGTAATAAACTTAAAAGCAATATTTATTCTGACAATTTCTGTGGATAGAGATAGATTGGCATCGATGAATTAAAAGGGTGCACTCCGATTAACGAGAGAAATATATAAAATTGAGTACTTATGCCTTAGATAGGGTCCTGACAGGGTACTAGGGTATGAAGAGAGAGAGAGGAACAATTCTGAGGCCATATGGCACTTTGGTTAAGAGATCAGGCGAGATTCCCCGTAGACCTGGTGAATGAAAAGAAAAGTTGGATGGTATATGGTGATGGTGAGCTTTTCATTAGATTTAGATGAGTCCCCTGAACCAGTTGGTCAAATTCACCAACCATACAAACATTCTGGCAAGTGCCATACGGCCTGACTCATTTACTTGTACAAGAGATTTTTACAATGAAATCTATGAGCTTTGTCTGCCCTAAGGATATGTTGGCAATGAAAGCCCTTTCCATACATTTTCGCACCCGGTGACCTAAACTCCTTTGAGACTTATGTTAAAAATGCTCAAACACAAGTACATGCACCTTATCCATATGTGACATGATTTATCCATCAAAATACACTTGTGCGAAGGAAAGAAGAGACTATTATGTATAAAGCTTTTAGATATAGCTACCTAACAGTATGTTGGCTATAATTGTATTGTTGTTAGTGCACACATTTAAATGAAGTACCAACATATTGTATTTACGTTAGGTAGTTAGCTAGCTCCTGTTGGAAGAAGAATAAATGCATCTGTGCGACAAAAACTCAGCCACTCCACTCTTGTGTATACAGGAAAACACATTTGCATTTTGCTGAGGATAGAGGAGTAGCTTGTATAAAAAGAGGAGTGAACGCTAAGAGCATTAGTACTGTAGGTATATATAAAAATGGAAACAAGTTCTCTTTCGCAGTCGAAGCATAAGCAGAGAAAGCGAAGGAAGTAAGGGAAAGGAAATTACTAATGGAAAACAGAGCATGAATATCGTTTGAATTTATTGAGGTTGAGTGTCAGTTTTTACGATAAACAAGAAGCTCTTTCCTCTGTAATCTAACTGTGACTATTGGTGTCAGATTGTCAGTTTCCCTTCCCAAACTGTTTTCCAAGTCTAGAGGGAAAGTAATTTTGATTCTCCGTGTGCTAGGAACAGACTTTATCAGCCTGGAGAATGCAAAATGACGCAGTTAAGAAGGAACTGACTTGGTTTTCCCTTCTCTATATTACACAAGTGACTAACGGGACAGATAGTGATTGTGGTTTGGTTATGTAATGCTGAAAGTGTGAACCTTGAGGAGATTCAGCTAAGGAAAATCAAGTTTTGTCTAAAGTAAGTAGAATTGCATTCCATTCCAAGCACGTCAGTGAGTCAAGTAGTTGAGTGAATTGAATTGGATTACGTAAAGAGTCGGAAAGTTATTCCGGAAGTTAGTTACTCTGTGAGCCACAATAAGACCGACAACGACATCGTAATCTTCCTAATTAGGTAGGGCACGACTCGATGGCTATCTCTTATCTGTGCTAAGTATGCCATTGCTACTTGAAGCATGTCTTGAGCTGCCTAGTCGCTTCGCTTAAAGCACTTCACTATATTTACGAGGGAGGACCTATGTCACTCCAGTATTACATAGTAAGTAAGTATTAGAGTAATAAGGATCTCTCTCTCTCTACTCTACGCGCTCTGTATGTACAAGTGTACAAAGTACAAGTACTACAAGGCAAAAGATATGGTTCATCATATTGATGAAATTTGGGGCGATTGTGGTCGGCTCTGGCCTGAGCTCTCTTAAACTACTATGGTTTGGTTTTCTCTGACATGATGACTTCGTTGGGCGTCTGTTCTCCTTGCCATTCTGTTCTGTTGTACGTTTCACTTTTCGAGATTTTCCTTCCTGTCTTCAGAATTGAGTTGAGGAGAGATGCTATAGGCCCTTCTAGTATATTCCCAGGAATTATGGCCTATATATGCATTGGGCTCTGTTATCGTTCTCGGGGAAGTGTCTCTTTCCATGTTGCTTGTAGCAGTTTGCTATTGCCATCCTCTCGTTTACTTGAATTGACTTGAATTAGGTTTGCTCCTCTCCCTGCTTCCTCTAGCTGACTTGTCTCTTTAGCAGAATAGCATATTATATTATAGGAGAAAGAGAGAGAGAGAGAGAGAGACGGCGGGTGAAATGTATACCTTGTGTAGATATATGTAAGATCCCCTTTGCTCGGCTTAGACATTTTCGTTGGCAGTGGCTTGGCACTATCATATCAGTGCGAGTGAGAAGACTGCCTTGTAATTGGTTGGTTGTGAGCGGGGAAGCCGTCCCAGAACATCCGGATTTTCTACTGTCAGAATAGAACCTCTGCTCTCGTTCTGTCTCCTTTAGTTCTCCTCTTCTCTGCGCTGCTCCTTCCTCCACTCTTCTATCCACATCTTTCTCTAGTCTCAGCAATCCAATTCGGCATTCGTTTTACTAAGTCACACATGACACAGGTCTAAACTTAAACTCGACTCAACTTACTTTTAGTTTCAGATTTGGACTACCACGATGTAACTGCAGATAGATACGTAGCCTCTGT
>JABASI010000526.1:0-37147 GCA_019776505.1 Tomocerus nigrus | reverse complement strand
TATATAAACAATCATAAAAATGAACCTATGTAAGGATGTAAGAAATAATTGTTTGTTGATTATGAATTTTAGTGGAACTTCCCCGTTGCAATGATCGCCAGGAAAGCAGCAGCAGCCTTAGCTGCTGGATGTACAGTTGTTATTAAAGTAATAACATGAGTGCCACTATTCATGATTTTCCTTATTATATTTCATTAAATCTCTGATCATTTTAATATAATGATGATTTTGGTTAATTAGCCTGCAGAAGATACGCCCCTCTCCGCTGTTTTGCTTGCGAAAATTGCTGAAGAAGCAAACATACCTCCAGGTGTTATCAATGTTGTTACTGCAAGTAGAAAAAACTCGCCAGCTGTAGGGCAAAAACTTTGTAGCAGCCCTGATGTCGCTGCCATTTCATTTACAGGTCTGAAAATACGGAAAAAAATCTGTGAATTTCTCTTTAGCGAAATTCTTCTAATAAAATAAAATGTGCTGTTTAGGTTCAACTGGGGTGGGAAAAATTTTATATCAACAGTGTTCATCTACAATCAAACGATTATCTTTGGAATTAGGAGGAAATGCTCCTTTCATCATCTTTGAATCTGCTGATTTGGATAAAGCAGTAGAAGCAGTCATGGCTTCAAAATTTCGATGCAGTGGACAAGTAAAAAAATTATTCCAAACATTTTGAAACAACGTTTATTATACGAACGTATTTTTATTCTGAACGTTTAAAATATAGCATTTCCAAAATACTAAATTCAGCAAATATTTTGTTTTTGTAGACCTGTGTATGTACGAATCGTATATTTGTCCATGAGAATATCATCGGGCAATTTGTCCCAAAATTAAAAGATGCAATGTCAACCTTAACTCTGGGTAATGGTTTGGATGGTGCTGCAAATCAGGGTCCACTCATTAATAAGACGCAGCAGCAAAGGGTACAACTGCAACTTTGAATGAATATTTGTTAAATTAATTTCGAGAGTTTATCTATAACTTTTGAACCCTTTTTCGGTCCTTTATGTCTCTCTCTTTTATCTCTTAGGTTTTGGCCCTTGTTAAAGACGCTATTTCGAAAGGTGCCACTGCAGAACTTGGTGGCGACGGTGATAGTCCTCTGGGAAAATCATTCGTTCAACCAACTCTGCTGACGAATGTCAATAAATCTATGAACGTCTACTCTGAAGAGATATTTGGGCCTGTTGCAAGTGTATTCACGTATGTTCTATTTCAAAAATTTTTCTAATGCATAAAATGGAAATATAGTTTAGAAATACATCTCGCATAATAAAATTATTTTTATTGAGTCATATACTTTTGTTTATACAGTTTTACAACCGAAGAAGAAGTCATTGCTGCTGCAAATGACACACGTAGTGGCCTTGCCTCTTACTTTTTCAGTAACGATATGTCTCAGATTCGCCGGGTTTCAAAACAACTTCAGTATGGAATGGTAATGTTGAAATATTTTCATTTTTACAAACTAAATAATTGTTCATGTCTGTTTGTGATTTAAATACATTAAAATTCTTCCATTCCCAGATTGGAATCAATGAAGGAATTTTGTCGTCGGCCGATGCTGCCTTCGGCGGGATAAAGGAATCTGGCTTTGGCAGAGAAGGTTCAAGGCATGGTTTGGATGATTATTTGCAGATTAAATACTTATGTTTTGGAAACTTGACATAAAATTGTATCCACTAACTTGACTTGACACAGAAACGTACATAAAAATGTAGTTTAAAGCTAAACAGAGAGCAGATATATATCAACGAAACTATGATAAGTGTAAATAAGTAATAATAATTAATATGCTAGTGCCAAAAAGGCAAAATAGGTCATGTAGAAAAATATATGAATTAAAATAGGTCACAGATAAATTGATAAAACAGAGCATTCCATAATCGCTAGGAGTGTAAAGGTATGCCTTTGAAAAATGGTTGTTGTTGTAGTTTGTAGAATGAGTATTATCTCACATTTCAACTGTTTTTAGTTAGAAAACAGTTGTGAGACCAAAAATATGTTATGAAAGCTTTACTAAGTGTAAAATTGATATTATGTCTAGAACGGTTGATATTTTTGCTTTTATCGTGTAATTTTAAGGATTTATGCAACACAAACAAAGTATATACAGTCTTCCAGTTCTATAAACGATGATATAGATTACACTTGCCATACTTTGACTTGAAGCACATGACAAATTTTAATGAATGCGCATTCCGTGTCCACCCAATTGACTTATTAAAAATCCAGTCTTCCTACAATACTGCATAAGATAACGTGCAGAAGCATTAAGCATTTAAACAGATTAATGTACTTTTAATGTATTAAATATTCCCATGTACCTACGACACAACAATTATTATGTAATAATATATTCTTCCTTTACCTGTCTTCATTTAGTTCATTTATAGTGTCTCACTTTCTACATAGTATATCGGCTGTTACCTATCTATAGGCTATTATTATATATTAAGCTAGAACTTTGTTGAAGACTCACTCTCGTTACCTAATGTCTTTATTGTGCTATTGTGTAAACTGTAGCGACAAAACAGGAAACAAATACTGAAATCACAGTGTGAAGTGTGCACACACAAAGTACTATATCGCAAATTAATTAAAAAGTTACGATCGATAATGTCATTAATTAATTCTAGAATCATTACGACACTTCTAGAATACGTAATCATTGTGTATCCTCTCTTCAAAATGCTACCTCTTCACTAAAGTACAATAAAGTTGATAGAAATGCAAAAGAAATTGCTAAAATTTATTTTCATAGTAAATAGTTTATTTATAAATGCCATACACATTATAATAACACGATCGATTAAAACTTACTCAAATCGATATGTAGATACAATTAAACTAGCGAATTAATGTTGATGCATGATTTACGGAATTTAAATGTGAAAATGTTTCTATCCTTTAGCAGTATTTCTCAAAATCTATAACTTCTATTTAAAAAAAAGGTTGATTTGAATAACCTTTGTACACATCATCATTGTAATTGAATCTCTAATTAAGTGACAAAAGAAAATCATTTAAAAAATTATAATCTAAGCTCACTTTCAAAAAAAAGATTGTTATTACAAATTATACGAGAAATATGGAATTTCTGTTTCTTTAGCTAAAAAATGTAATATCTTTAGTATGTGTATAGGATTTTTACAAATCACTGTTTTGTTTTGTGTTGATTATGTGTATCTTGTGTCTTAGTATACAATTACATCCCAATAAATTACATGAAGCTGGTTAGAGAAATAAATGAAGAAATTATGTAATTTGTTTACACCTGGGATGTAAGTAAAGCTGATTGGATGGTGCAGGTGAGTTAATCAGTTATGTAGCGCAGGTATTCTTTTCCTTTCACCATATATCACTTANCTGGGATGTAAGTAAAGCTGATTGGATGGTGCAGGTGAGTTAATCAGTTATGTAGCGCAGGTATTCTTTTCCTTTCACCATATATCACTTATTCTGATTATCATAGTGCCTATTTAAGCATAAATGCTATGCTACACATGAGAAAATTGTTAAGGATAACGATACGAAGCTGTACACGCCTTAGCAGCAGTAGGCAGAGGCACAATTTACATAAAAATAAGATCTTCACAAACAGGTTTCCACTTCCGTGCAAAAGGAAGTGCAATAATTAAGCAAAGAAAACGCTTTATATCTCTGGCATTTCCATTTGCCCAAAATTTAAGAGAAATATGTATTTGAATTTATTAGTTTTACTACTGCACAAACTCTCGCTACATCGTACACGAATTCTAGTAACAGATAAGTTGTTGTTGATCTAAGAGGATTATTAAATTATCATTTCACACACAGTGTGCATAACCCGTACAATTACATAGATATTAAATTTACAAATAATACGAAACTGACACTGTTTTCTATTGAAGAAGTCAAACCTTTTGTATTTCATTTCCATTCAACACACGTTCATTCTTGTGCACAGAATGAATTGATCTGGCAGTAAATAATAAACGTGCCGTAATAAGGCACACTTTTTAGGTACACACACCCGACTAGATGAAAAATGTACGCAGTACACACACACAGAGACGTATCTACAATGCATTAATAACTGTGTCGCACAGATTCTTCCAAGTAGATTGATGAAAAGATAAGACTAACCTGTAGCATATACTAATATATCGCTGTATATCAATCTATATCAATATCAACAGAGTCAAGGTATACTATATTCTTAATTGATCATGTCTCGAACTGCCAAAAGGGTAATTGAGAGAATTCACTATAAGAAGATAACGGAAGGAAGGAAAGAAGAATGACTGATAGGCATATAATATGTAAATGAGCAATAGGTAGATTAAAAATGAATGAATGCACTCTGTAGAAGAACAATTGTGAAGACAACGATGATTCGACCAAAAGTTATATAAGATCTGAAAGCAATCGCATTACAAGCTCATTTCTCGAATTCTTTTACCAAAGTCTTCATCAATTTTTTCAATAATGCCTTAAAATTTTGTACCTAAAATTGTTCGAATTTAATTTATTAATAAAAAGTGAAATTCTATAGTTTCGTTTTCTCCAGATTTTAATTTACACTTATTTACACGATGGGGATTGTGGAAATGATCCCCCAAGCGTTGAACACAGCGCTGTTCGCGCCGGGTGTTTACGCTGCTGTTGCAAGTCTTGCTGTCATCATTGCCACTTGGGATAATGCTGATAGAGCTCGGGATAAAATACACCAAAATTTCCAAAGCAAAGAAGATACGTTTGATTTTGTCGTTGGTATGATTGCTTTCTCAACTTTATTCTCTCTAATTCGGGAAAGTTAATTTTACACATGTATAACGATTACAGCCAGATATCCATATATACAGTTATGTATTGCACACATTCATATTGTTAAAGCAGATCTAAATTATTTTGGTTACACAGGACTTCTTTTCGTGAAGATGTTTCAATTGATTCAGAATCTAAATAATTATTCGCAAAATGTAGACCAATAATATTTAAAAGTAACAATTTTTTAGGAATCCAAGCTTTAAAAAAGTTAGACCAAGATTTTTTATTCTGTTTTCTGAATTTACTTTACTTTTCTTTAAAATCTGTAAATCTGTAAAAACGATGAGTACAATTTTCTTCCTACATGGCGATGTTTATCCAATAGAAAGCGTGTAGGTAATCTTTTAAGTTATAATATCGGTTGTATTTAAATAATTTCTCGAGACTATAATTAGCTAGAGATGCTTTCAGCATAACGAAGGAAAAATGTTAAATAATTAAGATATCTTTTCATCTATATAGTTACATCTTTGTACATTTATATTATTTCTTAACTTGTACAAGGCTGGATTGAGAGGGCAATTACTATTAATTGCATCCACAAATCCACATTATCCCAAACACATCAACTTTGGCTAAATTGACACATCAGCGTTATAAAGGGAAACGTTACGTACCAAACTGGTTTGATTGGCTTTCTCTTCAGTCATTCATGTTTTGACTACACTACTTATGCACTGAATTTTCATTATAAAATCGTAATGTCAACATAATGACATGTTTTATACATTGCTATATAAGTATATGGATATGAAGAAATAACTTTGTTACTTACTTACCTATATATACATCAATGCATCACATCACTGTACTGTATGTGGTCATATCGCTGTACTGCATAATTATTGCATTTAAAATGTACTCGTACTCGTTCCTCTTATGCAATTTTAGTAAAAGTTTACTTCCTCAATATTTTGGGGTTTGAAAATTGATTAAAATATGGCTTGATGCGTAAACGCGTACTGTTTCCCTGTAATATTTCTCTATTTTAATGAGCACAATTATATATTTCCCATTTATATTTTTACACTAATCAAGCTTGCAGATTTATGTAACCGAGAATACATAATATTATTGAAATAGACATTAGTTTATTTGCATGTAACAATTGTTCAGGCTCTGATTGCAACATGTACTGTCGGCAAATTCGGTAATATTATGAGAATCTCCAAAAATTATGCATTTTGTGGGACGAAGTTCATGCAGATGAGTATTTGTATAACTCCTGGAAATAGTATATGCCAATGCCATCATTATTATGCGCAGAATTTACTGATTCTAATTTTATTTTAACAGTTGGAAGTGGAAGTGCTGGAGCTGTCGTCGGTAAATTGAAAAACAAATTTTAAAAAATACATAGAAAATCAATAAAACCACAGCATGTTTATAGTTTCTTTTGATTTTTAATAGCATATCGTCTTTCGGAATACTACAATGGTAACCACCACTTCTTGCGTCTAATTATTATTGCATTTTATTTTAGCACATTTTATTTTTATAATACCCAGTCAATACTCCAGTATGCATTACCTCTCTATCAATTTTAGTTTTGCTGTTGGAGGCAGGCGGAGATCCTCATCCGTTACAGGTTTGTTTCCAATCTTTTTATTTAGAAAATAAAATAATTTTTATAATATTGAAGCTACAGATTGGAAAGAAAAATAAATATTAAATGTATATAATAGTTGCTGCCTATTATAGCGTGGAATTTCTTTTATTTTGTTTTAGGGCATACCTGGGTTTGCCCTCTTTATGCAGAAATACCCTCAGATTGACTGGATGTAAGAAAATTAGACATTTTTTGTATATTCTTAAAATGAAACATGAGAACCACATGGAGCCATATATTTATTGGTAAAAAGGTGTTGACAAAATATGTTGACAAAAAGGTGTAGACATTTGGGGGTAGACAAAAAGGTGTTGACAAAAAGGGGTTCTTCCATTTATTGGTGTATAATATAATAAATATATTATAAACCCTAGGTTGCAACTTGCCATAATGTAAATTTTAAGAGTTTTGAAGTAAAAAATTAGAATATTAAAGTTAAATCCTGTACTAACATTTTTCAAGATTTCAGAAAAATATTCAAATTTTCTTTCCTGTTTTTCTCTGCGACAGAAAAACGGGTTAATGTAATTTACAAAAATGTCCAGATTTCAGTAGCGTACACTTCTACCTTCCTATCCGGATGATAGTATAGTATAGTATAGATCTTAAAAACTGATATTTTTTGTTTGTCAGAAATTTTTGACTAAACAATTTTTCTAATTAATTTTTAGGCACAAGACTGTTCCGTTGAAAAGGTCATGTTTTGCCTGCCCAAACAGTGTAAGACCAACATTAACGAATTCTATTTTCCCTAATTATTTCTCATTTTTTTGGCGAAACTATTGTTTTGACATATTTTATGCGTATAGGAATCTTCCTGGAGCCAAGGAAAAAATCTGGGAGGAACAAGTAATCTGAATTGTAAGGAAAATGAAATTAAAACACTGTTATATTTACCAGTAAATTGTATTTGCCACAATTTCATCTTTTGAAATTTATTTCAGTTATGATTCATTCAAGAGGAAACTTTCGAGATTTTGACAATTGGGCAAAGGTATGGAATTAGTCGTAATAATCTCAATACTCCAGCAAGAAAATTCCAGTGCTTATCAAGGTGGGAGTGTTATTAATTTTTGCATTTTTTTTTAATTCTTTGCAGATAACAGGAGATCCAAGTTGGAGTTATGACGGCCTGCTACCATTCTTCAAAAGATATGAAGACTTTTATGGAAACACAACAGATCGTAAGAAAACAGCTTAATTAATAATTTAGAGGTGACCATAAATAAATAATTCGCATTTATTTAATTGTTTTCAATCTCACAGCTTATTCGCATGGAATCGGAGGAAGAATTCGTTTAGAGGTACCAGATTATCGCGGCATGGCTGGTAAGATCTTTATACGTTGTTGCTATTGTATATGAGTACCTATCGGTGATTTCTTTATATGGATTTCGACCAGATGATGGATCATGGATCTACTTAATTAATCTTGTAATGCAACTTTGAGACTATAATAATAAGCTATTTATTGCTATACTTTTTAGACGAATTTATATGGGCAGCTAATGAATTGGGATACCCTCAAGCTGATTTAAATGGACGCTACGCAGAAGGTACGGGTACGATTAGGTCTAAAAATATCTATAAAATAACTATAATTACAACAATAAAATATTTTTGCTTTTTACACATTTTTAATTCGTTATACGTATCGTATATGTATTTTTTACCAAGAAGGTTGGCTAAAGTTGGGCTTAAAGTATCTACCATTCAACAGTTATCGCATGTAATGTAAATGAATTTATGAATGACGATTTTGAATATACAATTAATTAGCAAATGTAAATTGACAGGTTTTGACCATGTTTTCTACCCAATTAAAAAGGGAATTCGCCAAGCCGTATATCAATCCTACATTCAGCCTGGACGAAAACGTGCGAGTTTAACCATTCGAAAATTTGCTCACGTTAACAGAGTAATAATTAAACTATTAATTTTCATCCCCAGAAATGAAGTAGTTATTTACCTTTTGTAAAGATTTCATAACATTATTTCCTAAACAGGTCCTCACTCGTGGAAAACACAATAACGCATATGCAGTCGAATACGATCGTCACGGAGAAACTAAATTGGCTTACGCACGCAAGGAGATCATCCTTTCTGCTGGTAATAATCACACTTTTTGTAACCTATCATTATCTCATTTATTACGCACATATGTAAATGTTAAATATTTGACTAGGTGCTGTTCAAAGTCCAAAAATTCTTATGCTCTCTGGAATAGGTAACCGATTTCACTTTTCGTAAAAAAAACAAAGAACATTTTTATATAAACTACTACTATATACTCGTAAATACTTAATTACTACTAGCACTGTAACTTTACTTGTTATAGGTCCGTGGGAGCATCTTAAAGATATGGGGGTATGTTCCTCTCAAATTAATAAATTACTTCTCACTTCTAAAGAAATTAATTACACTCACCTAGAAAAACAATTGACGAAATTCTAATTTTCCTACAGATACCCAAGGTTGCAAATTTACCAGTAGGAAAGAATTTACAGGATCACGTGGGTACTTTCTCAATTTAAAGATCTAAAATAATGACGATAACTGTAATTAAGTAACTTAAATGTATTTAGGTACATATCTTGGACCATTCTTCATTGATAAACCACGAAGCTTCTTGATAGATCGAGATCTAACCCCAAAGGCATTTGGAGATTGGGCTTTGGGTAGAGGTCCTTTGACTACAACAGCAATTCAAGCTTCTGGTTTTATCACATCTTCATTAGCCAAAGAAAGGGTATACACAAATAAAGAATTTTCTAAGCAATAATAATTATTACCACCATTTTTTAATAATACTAAAACAGCAAGGTAAACACATTAATTATTATTAATAAAAAAAGCAGAAATAAATGACTCGATGCAAAGAAGATTTAATGAGACATGTACCAGATACAGGGGTATATTTTATAATTTTTGTAATTTTTTATAACTTTTGTTTATAGGGTGAATGGGATTGGCCAGACATACAGATGAACTTATTTGGACTTTCTGCACATAAGGTACATATAATAACTCTGTGACATGTGACAATGGTCCTTCATTATTCATAGACATTTATTTGAATTATTAGCTTTTGAATATTTCGTCCGTGTCAATTACTGTGTTCTGTGTTTATAAATATTTAGACATTTGCATGGGATATGTCAAGAGCATTTGGATTAAAAGAAGATGTAATTACTAAATATTATGCACATGCACTTGGGAAAGAATCATTTTCGATAATTACTTCTAATGGAAGACCGGTGGCAAGAGGTATATCCACCCTTAGTGGTCGCCAATTTAAATATTCTTTCGTTAAATAGGAACCGAAATTAACTTATAATACTTTGTGTAGGAGAGGTACTGTTGGGTGGAAAGGATCCGTACGATTCTCCAAAAATAAATCCAAAATATTACGAAGATCCATGGGATTTGGACATAAAAGTTTCCGTAGAAGCTATACAAATTGCCCTAAAGATGGTAGAAGAAACCAGAGCTTTTGCAAGTGTGAATGCTCGTTTCACCGAAGAAATATTCCCAGGATGTGAAAAATATCTTTTCCGTAGTAATGAATATTTTGAATGTTATCTTCGTCAGTACACCGTCAGTTCATACCACGCTGCGGGAACTTGTGCTATGGTTTGGAAAAATACTTTTCTAAAAAATAATACAATATTATTAAGGATAGATTTTATATAATTAATTTCCTAATTTTGTTTTAGGGAGCTAAAAATTCTCCTCATACTGTGGTCGATACAGAATTAAAGGTTTTGGGTGTTGAAGGTCTTAGAGTTATTGATGCTTCGTAAGTAAAAAATATTGAAGAAGTAATTTGATGGAAAAAATAAGAATGCGTCATGACAGGCTTCATTTTTAAATTGCAGCGTAATGCCCACCTTAGTTGTCAGCGACACACAAGCTGCTACAATTGCAATTGGTAAAAAAATATTTATAAAGTCATTAAAACCTTTAACTGATTAAAAATTCTAATCACGGAATTATTACTATTAATGCAACAGGTGAAAAGGGTGCAGCAATGATATTGGACTACTGGAAAAACCGTCCATTAGAAGAATTAAAGCATGGAGTATACTCTGGGCTAGGAAATTCATACAGGCCTGGTCTGGCTTTACTCGGGATCCCATCAAGTCCATTATCCTTGTTTTCGCCAAAAGTCAAACCAGTTTTTACAACAGTTCCATTATACGACTCGCATCTCAATTCTCATCATCATCATGATCATCTCGTTGCCGATAAAGTTAATCTGAACTCACATCTCCATTCTCACCATCATCCTGTGGTTGCTGACAATCTTAATCCCAGCATCGTTTTAAAAGACAGTCACAAACCCCTCTACGATTTGTATCCACACGCTTACAGAGTGAAAAGAGATGTATTCCATAAAGATATTCGTAGTCGATTGAGAAATGTCACCGTCAATTCCTTTCCTGTGAAGAAAGGATCCAAGAGTTCAGAGCCTTATAGTCCTGAAAATATCCCTAAGGAACCAATGGCGTTTAGTCAAGTTTTAGCCAACAATAGTCCTTTGGCTAATAACAGTTCAAATGAACCCATTAATTCATTTACCAAGAAGTCTTCAAAGGCTGTTATTAAAGAGCTTCTTTCTAATCGTGTACAATCCAATGCTAATTTGCATACATAGTTTTAGATTTCCGAGAAACTGTGAGATCTAGAATTTATTTTAATTCCAGTAACATTTACAATTTACACACAGTCATTATTTTTTAGTAAGTAAGTACCGAAGTGCCTTTTATGCCTCTCTTATGTTTTTATTTGAACTGTTTTTCTTTATGTTGCCTTACATCAGACCGAAATAAACACATTTTATAAACTATGTGAGTTCGTGTTTTATTCAATTACATTTTATTTCTTCTAGTTAGGTGGAGTGGACTGAATTTGTATACCTATCTACATATATACAAAAACAATATATTACTTAATTAGTCATTGAAAACTAGTTTTTTAGGGTGACCAATCTCCGTTTCATGTTTCATGTCACAATTTGTTCTCCTAAAATCAAATTAAGTATATCAAAAAATCAAAAGTGGTCATAGCCGCATATATTCTATCACATTAAATTCAATTGATTTGGAATTTCAATCTTTCTTTCTTTAGAAACAGACATTTGAATAATGTTCCATCTTCCATCTGTAGATTAAAATTTACACGCAATTTAAAGTTTCTTTCATTTAAAATTTTTGGTTTCCAAATTGCATCATTTAAAAAATCACTTCGTTCTTTTTATAATTCTAAATATTTCAAAACAAAAATTAATGTCAATCCAAGAAAGAATATTTGGAATGCCACCTGATTGATGCCCATTAAAACCATTTCAGCTGTCAAAGAATTTGTTAATTTTACTAAATGGATTTATGTCTAAAGGTTGCATGCATTGATAGGGCTGAGAGAGTTGGGAAAATTCCCACACCTGAAATATAGAGTTACTTGTAGAGCAATTTGTCAATTGATGTGATGTAAACAAAATGTAACGTCAATTGGTGCAATTATATCGCTCGTGCATACCAGTCTACGAAATATTAATTGGGAATTTCCTTCAGTCCTCTGAAATTACTGAAATAATCTCGATGGTGTTGCCGATTGCTTGGCATAGTATCGTATAATTTTATTTGGTATCTACTAATTTCTTTTCATGGTGGGAAAAAAGTTCATTTTCAGAATTGATAACTAATACACACAATACATACAAACATTGCGTCACTGATATTATCGCAGTAAATGCATTTACCAGTTCATTGTTGAACTGATTATGCGAGTCGCTTAACTCGCTTATGTAATGTTTACCTTTTGATTTGACGTATTATCACAATTCACAGGTACCTACTTACCTACCTACCGTTCATTCATTGCATTATTGTGAGACTTCTTGGGAAAGCATAAAATTAAATGTCACGTTTAAAAATTAATTTTCTAAATTGATTTGCTAATTTTAACAAATTGAGCTACTTTTGCCATTAATAAACTTAATTTCATGAAAATACACCATCGTAATTATCTATAAACAAGGAAATAGATTCTTGCTAATTACAGACTTGATTTAAATTTTGTAATTTTGACTATGATTACCAGTTCATTGTTGAACTGATTATGCGAGTCGCTTAACTCGCTTATGTAATGTTTACCTTTTGATTTGACGTATTATCACAATTCACAGGTACCTACTTACCTATATACCTACCGTTCATTCATTGCATTATTGTGAGACTTCTTGGGAAAGCATAAAATTAAATGTCGCGTTTAAAACTTAATTTTCTAAATTGATTTGCTAATTTTAATAAATTGAGCTAGTTTTGCCATTAATAAACTTAATTTCATGAAAATACACCATCGTAATTATCTATAAACAAGGAAATAGATTCTTGCTAATTACAGACTTGATTTAAATTTTGTAATTTTGACTATGACACACCCATTAAAATTATTAGCACATGTTATCGTCCTTTTGTTGAGTATACTAAATAAAAATCGTTTCTAATAAAAAATACTCTTAAAATGCAACTCCTACTGTTGCGAAAATTTATTGAATCTTAAATTGATATTTATTTCCATCTTTGACATTTCTACTGTATGAAGTAATTACAACAATATAAATTCAATTAATTGTGTGTTGAATCTAATTCATACTACGCAATTAATCATTGAACCATGCAATTAAGTTTGTAGTGCCTGACATTTGCCTGACAGGTTGATAGTCTTGATAGTACTACAACTCGGCTGTCTGAGAGTGAGTGACAGGATATAGAATATAAGATTTTGTTTTTCAAAACATAAATAAGCTACAATTACTGTATTACTTGTTTTCTCTGTCAATTGAAAAAGGAGAACAGTAGCAAAAGATTGGACGTTGTAAATGGCAATGTTCAATGAAAATGTTTGTGTTTGCAGTTTAATTTCATAAATATCCTAGGGCCTATCTACTCCCATTACAAGACCAGTAGTTCTCGATACAAACACATTAAATAATGTTATTACGTTGCATTGAACTATTATTCTAATGTTAGGTATCCTATAAAAATAATGACTATGACCAATACAATCAACATTGTATACTAAAAGTTGCATTAAAAGGAGCTTTGTTTGTGTAGCTCCTTAAGTTGTTTATCCACAGCTGCGTCCCACAATCCTACGCACATCACATCAATAACAAAATCTCAATAACCCAAAGGAAACCAATAAAATATCAAAAAGAAATAAAATCAAGAGTGAAACAAAGAGAATTAAGTGTATCAACATCTTGTATCGTATTATAATAAACCTGCTAAACTAGAACAAGTCATAATCTGCAAAATTAAATTAGATAATAAAATGTCTGCAAAATTCAATACAGAAATGTATTGATGTACATGTGTAGGGAATGGGGAATACTTACACAGCTCTTGATTCCTTACACTTGTTCACACTACTGCAATTCTTTACATTTACATATACCTACGTACAAATTGTAAACTGTTTAGTACTTCATATCGTTTCAAATTACGTTACCGACTTACAATTTACCATAGGAAGCGTGGAACTAACAGCTAATCTTCTGAGTAATGAGCTTCAATATTTAAATGTACCATGTACCTACTTAGTGTACATTGTACACTGTCGGTAGAAAGAAATGTGTGGTTAGTGGGACTTGCTGTGTCTAATCTGTCGTTAACAAAGAGCGGAAGAATTTTTCTCTCCAAGAATGTTAATATTTGAAAAAGACAAAGGGACGAAACCAAATTGGTGAGAAACGGACACTTTGCCAATCGTCAAATGGTCGCTTCTTAACGATAGTTTCATTGATTATGTAATTATTTCTTTGATTCCGTAGGAAAGTATCAGATTCCGCTGAAACCAATCAAGGAAGGAAAGATAATCTGTTGTGATAAACTATTTCCCTGTTATTATTTCCTTTCCTCATCCTATATGCATCGCCAGCATCGCATTTACCGACGAAAAAGTGCAACGAGAGCCCTGAGCAAAAAGCAATGTACCTCATTTCGTTTTTTGTTGGAAAATAATAATTCCTTTTTTGTTAGTGTCTCTATCTTACATGCTGCGTTATCGTAGGACGTGTGCTAATTCTTCAATGCACATAATGATTCACTAGATCCTATAGTAGTCATAGTATGTACTACCTGACTAATGCTTCATTTTCCAAGATAATAATTCTGCTCTTAATTATTGTTTACGTTTGAAATAGCCCTAATAAAAATTTATAATCACAAAGTAGGGCTAAATTAAATTATACCGACAACGAACTGATTTTACTATATTACCTATATGTACTATATTATACCATAAGTTAATGCAATAAGTAGGTATATATGTTTACGGATATAATGTTACATTAAGAAGATTAAGTAGTTGCTACTAATTTTCTGAGGAATATGACAGAGAAGTGAGATGTTTGAATTGGAAAAACACAATAGTTCCTGACTTGTAGGTAAATACAATTACATGGGTTAGTAAAGTAAAAGTAAAGAAAAGGCCCACATAAGGATATAGCATTTCCATTGGTTGAAAACCACATTAATAGCAAATAGTAAATTATTCCGGCCTGGTATGACCATTTGAGCATCAAGCCAACACGATCCAAGAATTCCTCACTCAGATGACCACTTATGTAGTTACTTTTTTATTTACACTTATTTATTACCTACGCGAACTGTTAGCAATGTTGTCCTCGGTTATCTGTTATCGAGATAAGAAAAATTCACTATTTTATTATAGAGTTCGATTGGGAATAAATGGGAATGAATTTGTAGAGACATGAATATTTTGTGTGGGTCTTTGTTCACTTCTTGTATTATGGTTAGACATCTTATATAGCTATACCTACCTACCTACCTTATATGCTTACATGGATATTGCATTATTACAATTTGCTTATTGTACATGGCTACATGAGGTGAAGGCAGTTAGTGGGATTCTGCTACAATATGTTCATCCATTTTTTATTGCTACGGATGTAGAGTACTTATGTATTGTTATACTTTTCTTCGTTAGACTAGCATCAAGAAACTGACGTACCACCTTTAGCTAATTATATAAGAGCTTCCGATACAGACATTTATTTTATCATTGCATTCAACTGCATTCTACTTGCCCTGTTACTTTTTCTCTACTAATGTTCTAACTAACAGACAATGTTTTTCTATTGTTATGTTTTTATACCACCACACTCTGTGTGATGCTACTATATGCTACCTATCTAACTGAATAGGATTTTTCCCGATCTCTGATCTCTGCCTGACGTGTAGGCATAGCATAATGTTAATTTTCTATTAAATAATACATTATTGACATAACGCAACAAAACATAGAGTAGGTCACTTTTCTTACTTTATACATTCTCATAACTATTACTTGATAACTTAAATCCTATATCATTCTTCTCCTATGTAGAACATATGCATGAACATTAATTTCTCATAGACACTTTATAAGACGTTTTACTGGGAATGGAGACTAATCACACGTTGTGAGTTCTGACTGCTGTCTTAGTTAATAAAACACGCTAGGTATTCATAATATCAAGTACCTATCTTTTATTATATGCAATAACTCAGGGAACAAAGACACTTCTGAACAAAAATTACATGCACTTTGACCATTTTCCACAGAACACACTACAGAAACGGCTGAGAACTATTTAAACAAACATTGTCATCTATAACTCTTTTCAGTTTTACTTTGACTTTCGCTCATTCACATCCTTACATAACAATGCAGTTTTGCACACATAATCAGCTCGGATAAAAATTCCTCCGATTTATACAAATATATTTCTAGATGTAGTAGCTATTATATAATTGCGCAAGTTAAGTGATTGTTTCATTTAGTAATTAAACTGTTTTCGTCTACACAACCAACTAATAATGAAACGGCTCCCTTTGGAAGAGCAAAATATTTCCTCTTAGTATCATCATATTAGTTAATAATACATTCTAGTGTTATTTCTTGGTTTATTGTTACTATTTATTACAGTGCAGTGCAGTGGGTATAGCTATTGCTGAATTTAAAGGAAATAGCCTTTTTTTATTGAATTAAAATTCAAATTGACTAGTGGTACTCACTGACAAGTGACTTTCGTGAAATAGAATCCCCTTGGAACAAAATGGGAATTTTGTCAAATTTTCGATTCAGTTTTAACAATATCTTTTTCACACCGGTTCTCTACGGTGTTGTGGCATCTCTTGCTGTGTTTCTTACCGCATGGGACAAGGGAGATCGAATAAAAGACAAATTTCAAGACAAGTTTCGCAGTAAAGAAGATACTTTTGATTTTATTATCGGTGAGAATACATTTGCGATATCTTCTACATTCTATTAGAAATTTATCAATTAATTGGTTTGTGCAGAAACACATTCCTATTCAAAGTGAAGGTAATCAAAGAAGGTACGGTTGATTTACACTGTGGAGTAAAAGGAGTTATGGATCATACTATCTGTATGACAATGTCATTAGCATTTAAATTTGCATCATGGAATGAAAATTAAGTCGTCCTCGTAGAACATAATGCACAATTTAAAGTTAATAAGATCTAATAATTGCTATAATAATGAAACTTCATGTACTACCCATCTAAAAATGCTCTTTTTTGCTCTTTTCTTTAAAATTGTAACGAAAGAAAGTGATATAGTGATGAAATTCCACGCGATGACGAAATTTTGGATAATCGATGAAAAATAAATTACATATCATTTATTAATAATACGATATGTTTCAACCTGACTATTGAATTCTGACCTACTTTACCCTTAGTACACTTAACTTATATCTTGGCCTAGTGAGTAGATAATATTATTCAGACTATTTGCAGAGTTAATTTTCAAATTAGTTATTTATGTAAGTTCTGAGGCTGGAAAATAGTGTAATATGTTTTGATATTTCTGAAGCACTTTGCAATAAAGCAATGATTTGGTTTAATTTGACACAGTTTGAGAAAAAAGAGAAAATTTTCTGAAAATATTGCAGAAAATACAGAATTTGCTGTTGTATGGGATTAAAGATAAAACATGGAGTTTGTACATGTGCTGGGCGAATGACAGTAGCAAAATAATGCAATTAGTTTATCCGATGCATGTTTTGCATAGAGGTGATAACCTGTTGGTCACGTTATTGTGCTTAATGTTCAGTAGTTATATTAATTGCATGGCTAAAGTTATAGATTTGGTTCTGCATACCTTCTGTCAGTTGATAATGGCTACCTGAAGAATGTAAGTACAGTCTGCAGTTAGAACAATAAAGAAAACTGGTCTAAACGTAATTTAGCAATGATGAACACTTTTCTTCCATAATGCTGACATAGAAGGAGGTGTGTTCTCCTGTAGATTCAATGCAATGACTATGCTACTTAAACGGAGCTACCTTTTTCTTCGTGTACATCAAATGTTTACGATAATTAGAGATAAATTACGAAAAGCGAAACAGAAGTCATACCTTCGTAATCATAATGCAAAATCCCAACAGGAAATAAATTTTGTTTGATCAATTTGTAGGAGTCTCATTGTGCTCTACTCAAAACTGTCGATATCTCTTGCTGAATTATACTCCCTTCGTAATTAAATGGGAATTGTTATTGCTTTTTCATTCGCTAAATGTTGCATAAGTGACAGCAGACTCTATAATCATTAGCGGCTAATTGTTACTCATTTGGCAAATAAAAAATTCATTATTTATGGATGCCGTACATGGCAAATTATAATCAGACAGACAGTGTATAGATATTTAAGTGTATTCTAATTGTTGCAGGACTAGAGAATGTAATTCATTTGTAATTGCAATATGATAAATAGCTCTCATTAATATAACAAATATATTTAATACACAACTAGAATGTAATTTACTTGATTGTAAGTGTAATAAATGTTAATTATGAAATCTGAAGACAAATTGGTAAAATACAATGCTATAATTTTCTTTGTAGTTGGCAGTGGGAGTGCAGGAGCCGTTTTGGGTATGTTTCATCACTTGTAAATACCTACATAGAATACAAAGTTTGATTCAATCTCATTCGCATTTAATTTTTGGGTCTAATCGATTCTTCATTCAATTCTTCGATTCAAATTAACCTACCTTTATACTAACAATGATATTTGATTTTTAATTCAACTAAATTAAATTACATTGCCAAAATTTAAGATTTATTCGAACAAAATTCGCAGAATCATAATATGTTTGCAAAAATATGAAGCTTATTACGGTAGTCCTTGCTTTCTTTGTGATTGTAATGTGTTAATTAATTCTTCATTCCAAAGGTTTCCTGAATTAGAGTTGAGTTATAATTATAATTACATTTGAATTATTAATGTAAAATGTTATTATTATTTTTCACAGCATATCGTCTATCTGAGTACTATCACGGTATGAATTACATGATTGTATTTTAAAGATGATGTATAATTTGTATAATGTATTCTAAAGTAAACCATTTTTTGATGTAGTCCTGCTTTTGGAGGCGGGTGGAGAACCACATCCGTTTAATGTACGCGGAAGAAACCCAACAATTTTAAATATCACCGGTGTATCTATATTAAATACTATCGGATTTCATTTATTTTAAGTTATAGTTTGTTTCGTCGCAAACACGCTATTAAAAAATCAAAGATAAACAAGTCCGATGGGATTTAAAATATGTTACGACGAGTTTAAGAGGAACAATAAAATTTTGATTACTAAATAACTAATGCGATTGCAAAATACTATAGGCTATTCCAGGTTTCTCTCTTTTCCTACCCAACAACGATCACATTGACTGGAGACACAGAACAATAAGGCAGAGGAGAAGTTGCTTTGCCTGTGTCAAAGGGGTAAAATCGGAAATATTTGTTATGATATCAGTCAAATGTGATGAAAATATAACGTTGTAACTATTCTCTTAGCAATCAGCTTGGAGTCAAGGCTTGAGCCTTGGAGGAACTAGCAACTTAAATTGTAAGATAACCGAACTATGACGATTAATTAATATACGAAAGAAATGGCCGGAATTCATTGCTATGAATTTTCAATGTGTAGTCCTAGTGCATTTACGGGGTCATCCGAAGGATTATGACAATTGGGCCAAAATAACCGGCGATCCGTCATGGAGTTATGATGGAGTGTTACCGTTCTTCAAAATATCAGAAGATTTCATCGGGGGATCTACTGATGGTACTTAAAAGACACATACCAGTTTTTAAAATCAATATCCATTATTAATTATGACCTTTCAGCTGAAAAGAATGCTATAATTGGTATTTGATTTGTTTTCTTCAGAAAATGCCCATGGTAAAGGGGGGCCATTAACAATTGAACTCCCTGATCCTCAAGGCTTGACTCAGGAATTCCTGTGGGCTGCAGGGGACTTTGGTTACAAGAATGTTGATCTCAATGGAGAATACAAAGAAGGTAGAATTTGATAAACTTGAGACATCCTGTTCGCTATATTTGTATACTTAGATAACATTTTAAATAGGATTTGATGCTGTATACCATCCAATTCGTCGGGGTGTTCGTCAGGCAACTTACCGTTCCTTTATACAACCAGCAAGAAAACGGAAGACTCTTACAATCAGAAAATTTGCTCATGTTAACAGAATTCTTCTCCGTGGAAATGATAACGGAGCATATGGGGTAGAATATGACAGGCATTCCCAAAGGCATGTAGCTTATGCCACGAAGGAAGTTATCATATCTGCGGGAGGTATAGATATTTTCAATAAATCCAAAATCATAATAATTATAATATTATTATTATTAGGTACCTAGTAGTAATTTGTTTGATGTAGAATATTTTAAATGTGATTCTACTTGTGGATTTTGATTTCAGCCGTGAATTCTCCAAAGATTCTCATGCTCAGTGGTATAGGACCTTGGCAGCATTTAAATGATGTCGGAGTAAGAAAATAAAATTATATCCACTCAAGCAAACCGCTGATCTAATAATTAACCTATAAAGGAATTTTGAAATGTCAATTATTTAAATGCAGGGCATCGTAATTTAATTTAATATATAAATAATTTAACTTAATATTTCAATTTTCATTTTTTGCTAGATAACACCGAAAGTGGATTTACCAGTTGGGCAAAATCTACAAGATCATTTGTCCACAATAGTAGGACCATTTTTCATTGACAAGCCACGCTCATTTCTCCTAGATCGAGATATCACTGCGAAAACATTTTTACAATGGGGTACTCATGGAACTGGTCTATTGACTTCCTCTGGGATAACGGTAAATTGCGGTTTTATACATAAAAAATGCAAATATTTTCACAAAAAGCACTAATGATGTCCCATTGAACTTTACTAGGCTACAGGAATATTTACTTCAACAATTGCGCAAGATTCTGGCCAGGCGTATTATCCTGATATCCAATTATCTCTGTTAGGAATGGGTGTTCATAAAACATTTGCATCTGATTTGTCAAATGCTTTCGGAATTAATGAAGAGACCTTGAAGAAATTCTATTGGCATGCTACTGGGAAGGAATCTTTTCAAATAATCGCATCTAATGCTCGTCCCGTTGCTCGAGGAGAGATTCGTTTGTCAAGCAAAGATCCTTATGATCCACAAATCATTGATCCAAACTATTTAGATGATCCTTGGGATGCGGATATCAAAATAATGATAGAAGCCTTTAAAACTGCAATTGCTCTTGTAGAAAATAGCACAAGTTTTCAAAATCTTGGAGGAAGACTAACGGATGTTCCTTTTCCTGGCTGTGAACACCATTGGCACAGATCGGATGCATATATAGAATGTACTATTAGGTGAGTTGATTACTTACCACTGCAAATCTAATAATAATATACGAAATAATTCAGCATGGCTAATTTTACAATTTAAATTTGATTCCAGGCAGTATTCGGTTTCTTTAAGAGATATAACTTCTACTTGTGCAATGGGGAAAGTACTGGATTCGCAATTACGGGTCAAAGGGACGAAATCCTTAAGAGTAATTGATGCTTCGAGTTTTCCTCAAATTACCGTCGCTGGAGCTCAAGCTCCTACAATAATGATTGCAGAAAAGGGAGCTCAAATGATTTTGGACTATTGGAAATCCGAAGGAATCATTGATAATTTGAAGCATGAACATTATTCTGGATTTGCCAACTCTCAACGTGGAACTATTGAGGTTGAACCACCTACACCAGATGATCCATTTGGGAATCCCTTTGGCATTCCTAATGGAGAAATGCCTACACTAAATAGTTTAGATGTGGGATTACAATTATTACCGATAAAAAATCCATTTGAAGGTCTTTTAACCGCATTCACTCAAAATTACAATGCAGCGCCAACAAAGAATCCGCTTGAGGATTTTTTAAGTGGTATATTCGGTAAAAATCACCAGGCTCAAGGTTCTGTTGTTGAAGAGCAAGAAGAAAAACAGCATGTTGAAACTGCAGGGCTTTACAAAGATAATTTGAATGCAAACACAGAGGATACGAAAACTGGTTATGGTCAAGAAGAAAATTTTCCAGCAGCTGAAAATGAGGAATCTCCAAAATTTTTCTTGCCACCACGACCGCCCCCAATAGTAAATCATTCTCTAGCCACTGAAAATTCTCATTTGCGGGAAGTTTCAAAACCATACGGTAGCCACCCACTAGTAGAAAAGGCGAAATTAGTTGACATGATTGAATACATCAATGATCAAACTCATCATCAATTTTCACAACAAGCACATACAACAAAGGAGCATGTTCTACCCGGAAATCAAAAACGTATCAAAGTTAATGTAGCTAGTCGTTTGAATAATATAATTACTAAAAGAGAACCTTTGCACCAAAAGCAAGAAGTTCAAGTACAAACTCATCGTTCACGAACATATCAAGAAAATCTTCATATTGTTCCTTATTCCAACAGTGGTGTATCTCAAAGTGCCCAGCCGAAAAAGTCTAGGAGGAAGATAAACAAGTCTGATAAAGAAAGAAAATTGCCTGCTGCCAGTTCCAGAGCTAGAAATAATATTGCGCAGATCATTTTCACACCTGCACAATCTGTAACAAGCCCAAGGCCTCTTAATTCCCATGAATTTTCACTTCCAGAAGAAACAGAAGTGTTGAATTTTCACAGTCAAAAGCTCCACGTGGTAAACCCTGGTCCAGTCAAGGTTCATACTGAATCTGGATATTTTCGACCGCATGAAATCATTGAAAATGCTAAAAGTAGAATCACATCTACAAGAAAACCTACTCATCGTAATACCAAAAGATATAGACCCGCTCAGCAGATTCCTCAAGTTAGCAGTCCTAACGTGGAATATTTACCCAGTACCAGTATTAATCCTACTGGAGATCATTACCATGGACAAGGGAGCAGTATTATTCCTCAGATTAAAATAACTAAAGTTCCAATGACGAGACACTACACTTATCAGTATTCTCAATCTTAATAATTTATGCTCTACCATAAACAATAAGCACAAAAACACGGCATAGATAAAGTGACATTTCCTTAAGAATGGACCCCTACTCTTTAAAATGCCCGTTTGATATCCTACGAATACTCCGTGTCTGTATTGTGTGACTTAAGATGAAGCTATTCAGTATGATAATGATAATAATATAAGCCAAAGACTGTTTCACGTATTAAGTAACCGCATATTATACGTTAGAGTGAAGAGTGAACTAGAAAATGTATGGAAGTTCTGGAGAAGAGGATACTACATGCATTTATAAATATTTTTATCCTAGTGTCTGATTCGCCTGTATGATTGAGATATTTGATTGGAAATAAAATGAAATATTTTCAGAACTTGCCAAAACCATTGACGAATTAAAACTGTTTTCACCGTACTTTAAATCGCTGTCAGTATATTTGTCATTTCGGAAATTTCGATAGATGGTGGACCGTGTCCATGTTTTGGGCAGCTAAACACGGCACAAATTAAAATTCAACATTCTTTAGTACTTAGCCAGATAATATAGAAATAGTACTACCATATCTCTACGTGGTTCAAATTCCAAAATTAGGATTTTCTTATAACTTAAGACATTTCGACCATTTTAGCCAGGTGGTTATTTAAAAAAAACTGCACTGAAAAAAAATTAAATGTGCGAACTATTTGAGCTTGCAATTACAGCTAATGAATTGATTTTAAAAATTAACATTTGTCAATTTGATGTCTTTTGATTAAGAAATTCACAGTGAGTATTTTAAGATATATAGTAGCAACAGGTAATGTTTTAATTTAATTCTTTTGCTACTGTAGTAAATAATTCAATATAAATTTCGAATTGAATAATATAAATATTGAATTTCAACTTTGAATCCCGATTACCAAATAATTATTATGTATAACCTAATGCCAGGTAACTACTATATTTGTAGATCTGCTTGCTGGCTTGGAAAATTCTATAGAATCACTGATTGATTCGTTGTAAATTAATTGTTTGTATACCAAATTAATTTTAACTGATTCCTACTAATTCAATGATCTTATTGTTTCCTAAATTATGTAGCTAAATGTGAAACATGATCCTTTTGTTGAGTTTTCTTCGGTACACGAATTTGTGTTTCAAGTATAATTACAGTGATTTTGCTCTAAAGTTCATAAAGTAAAGCACAGTACATTCATGCTAGTGCTATATGTTATCTTTAGGTATGATCTGATTGTTGTGACTACAGATATATCTACAACAATACTATATGGCCCTTGCTGCATCCTGCATATAATATAAGAGATTTATTAAAAGGGATTATGTAGGCGAAATGCAGGAGTAGAAACTGTTGATACCTTATGGCAATTCACACGTTTAAAGACAAGAACATTGATTAAAGCACTTACGTTCCCATAAAACAAGAAAGTTATGTATGTGCATTCATCATATAAAAATCGAAAGTCAAATCATCAAATTATGTGGATTGAATATAACTCTCCTTCCTCCTACCACCACCGTAAGACAATACAGACGCAGTTTTCTGTAGTAAGGATATAATCCATTAAGTTTTTGCAATAGAGGTTTTAGGTTGTTATGCTGCGACTTGCCAAGAAGATGATGGTAATTCTGCGAATGGTGATGTGTACTACGTGCATTTACATATTATGCTCAGCACAATTTTGATTTGCAATTTGATTATGAGCAATAAAACCTCACAATGATCCTCAGAAATCTTTTAGTCTTTGCGTGGTTCATGGTAGTAGTCTGCTGCTACTGTGCTACTTGAATGGAAACAATGCCAAAATCTAAAATGCAAATTAGATATTTTAGACACTGACACTTTTTATAGAAAACTTTCTCGTTTTTTATGCGTTGTAAACCATTTTTAAAGGGAATGAGACATTTATACCAAGGTTTATGTGTTACCACACATGTCCCAGTATTTTTATAATGCTCTTGTTGATATAAATTTGTAAATCGTAGATTTTGTATGATATTCTACCGTGAACCTTTGCATGATAGTATTGTAAAATCCCAAATATTTAAATTACCTACTTAATAATAATTACACATGCTGCATCCACTAAAATTCCTAACACCTGTTTCGATTTAATTTGACGTTTTAAAAATATTTCTACATTTTCAATGCTCGGACACAACATCAAATGAGTAATTAATGTTGCATTAAAAATGTAATTTAATGCAGTAATTGGCAATCTCCCAAGATTTGATCTTGATTTGAAATATTTCAATCAAAATAAATCGCAAAAGTTGGAAAAGCCTGAAACTGAAAAGTTTGGAATTGGATTCAGGTATTTGTTATTAGGTAATCAAGAGATTAAACAGTGCATTGGATTCTTCATTCTTCCTATCTGAAATCGTTCCAATTGTAAGTAAAAATTTTTTGGACTCAATCGCGGATTTTTTTCATGTTTATTCTCAATACCTATGCAGTTGCAAAATAGCTGTACCTACCTATGAATGTCTATATTTATCGCATTGATGTATTATGCGCATAATAACAAGTATGCAATTTACAAGATCTAGTTTAGTCTGTCAGCATCAAGATAATCATAATATTCTTATGATAAGAAAAATAGTTTATGTAATATAAGAGTTTAAAATATTGAACTGCACACAATAGCCTTTACCTTAGTTAAAGTAAATAGTAAGTACCTACCTACCTATGCTCTTTGGCACGGAAATTAATTTCACTTATTGTTTGTTCACTGCATGCACATTCACAGAAGTAGTAACAGTGAGACTGTCTTTTAGTGCATAGACAAACGTCCACGTCCATTTCATATCCATCTCAATTAGTTTAAGGTGTATATTTTTTATTCTCTACTGTTTATAAACTGTGGCCAAGGAAAAGTTCTTAAAAAATCTTTATATAATACAGGAGTACAGATTGTTATAGTATTAGCTAAGGCTGTGTAATAAATAAAGCTGTACATTCAGACTATTTAGTATTTCCCTTTCATAGCCACTGACCGCAAAATAACTAACATGTAAAATAAATGTGCAAGTCTGAGCTATCTGTAGGTAGTTTGTATTATGAATTCTGTATATGAGTCTTATATATCGACACTCGACAGCATGTAAGCTGAATCATGATTTTCATGTTAAGTACTCAAAGACTAAATGAAATCAACGAAATGAAACAATACGGAAACGACTGTCAAAGGCAAAGGAATGGAGTGGATTGATTTCTTTACGTCTAATTCTTCTACTGTGTTGTGTTTCTAAAATATTTACCCTTTTTTTCTACAGAGAATTTCAGGGTTCTCTTAAAAATGTCGTTTGCATTTGTTCCAGACTTACAAGGAGTTCGCGCGATACTCCAGAGAGTTTTTATTGTGCCAATTATATACTTACTCTTTTCTGCTATGCCAATCTTTCTTGGCGTATGGGAAACTGGAGACCGCATTTCAGACAGAGCCACCGATTGTTTTAGAAGTAGAGATAATACTTTCGACTTTATTGTTGGTGAGTTATACAATTGTAGAAATTTTTAATTTTACATAACAGTTACCTACTTAAAGAAAATCAAAAAGAATGTTAAAAATTCACGAATTATGCAAGAAAATCAAAGTATTTCGAAAAATAAACTATAAATTCTGTGTGCCAGTGGATTTTACTATGTGCTAATTGTGTGCAATAAATGTTGAACATAATTTTGCGCAAGTTTAATCGATTAGAAAAAAGTTAATGTCATTTAACTAGCTATATTGCATCATATTATGAATAGACACGGTAATTAGTACCAATAACCCTAATTGCAAACTTTCAAGTACACATAAAGATAAGTTTTATGTGATAATGATCCCTTTTCCGTTTGAACTACTGAAAACAATGGCAGGTGCATACCTGTAATTTAAATATGAATCTGAAAGTGAGACTTGCGTGTATTACAGTAATGCGCGTTATCATTTGTGAAACGTATATGCTGCATGCTTGAGAATTTGTTAGTTCCTAAATGAAAATTGTCATGCTTTAACAATTTATCAAGTTTATATGATTGCCTAAAGAAGTACCTACTTCACTTTGTAGCAATGACACTGTTCCTGTAGCACAATCTGAAAGTTATGCTTGAACAGATCTTCACTCTACTAAATTGTTACTTGCATTTATGAAGACAGTAATTTATATGCCAATAAAGTTTATTACGCTACCAAAATAACAAAAAGCTATACTTTGGATGAAACAACGAATTTTATCGGATTTGTTATTTTTATGGACTTGTGCAATTAAAAATATACATCAAAATACTGAAATATTTTACTCGTATCGAGGCCCCCATATTTATATTCGTATTTATCTCAGAAATCCTTATAACATAAATTCTAGATAGCTTCTTTTACCAATGTGGCTATTATCTAATAATTATTATCTTCTGAGTTAATTTATATATTTTGATTTAGTGGGTTCTGGATCAGCAGGAGCAATAGTCGCTAACAGGTTCGAATTTTTCCATATTGCTTTTTGTGGGTGTAGCAAGACAATATTTATTAGGGATATTGTGGCTACAATGTTGAAAATATTTAAAAAGGCGTAATTTTAATTTTTATTGCAGATTATCTAAACATTTTTCGGTTCTCATGCTAGAAGCCGGGGGTAAGTAATTCACATCAATTCAAGGCAAATGCATACGGATCAAATTATTTTATACGGTTTTAATAAATCTTCTCTTTCAGGGGACCCAAATCCTCTTCAAAATATTCCTGGTCTCGCAATGCATGTAATAAGTCATCCACAAACGGATTGGATGTACGTACATTGTCTTATTTTACCAATAATATGTGGACAATGACTATCATAATTATATTAACATGGCATGATAAGATTGAAACTTTAATCATATAATTTTTTCCTAATTCTCCAGGTATCGCAGTGTGCCACAACGAAAATCTTGCTTGAATTCCGTCAATCAAGTATATTTAAAGTGTTTAAGAGTGATTTGCAGGAAATTCGTATAGGATCATGTTAACTCCAATATCTTTATCATCTTTTTAGCAATCGAGTTGGTCGGCGGGTAAAGCCTTAGGTGGAACTGGTTCACTAAACTTCATGATGCATTTAAGAGGCCATTCCAGAGATTTTGACAATTGGGCGAGACTCAGTAAAAATCATACATTTCCATTTTATTCATGCATCTATGCGAATTATAGCACTTAAAAGTGGCTTTAATTAATATTTTTATGTTGAATGATTACTTATCGTAGCGGGAGACAACAGTTGGGGTTACAACAATGTTGTGCCGTTTTTCAAGAGACATGAAGATTTTCATGGACCGACAACAGATCGTAAAATTTTATTATATTCCCAGAAACTATTTGAAACAATTCAGGCGATTATTATGACCATTTTAATTTTAAACTTGAAAGACAAGAGCTACTAAAACTCTTGATTTAAATGGCTGTCTAAATGTAATGTATAATAATAATTCATTTTTAGCTTCTGCTAAAGGAACTGGAGGAGATTTGCGTATCGAAGTATCTAACGATTTAATATTTTCCCATTCATGTTATTATGAATTACTTATAAGTGTATAAATTAAATGTGTATTTTTTAAATTAAGTACCCAGACTACAAAGGAATGGCACAACACTGGCTTAAAGCTGGAGAAGAATTAAATTATCCCAGCGTTGACTTCAATGGAAGATATTTGGAAGGTATTTTTCCACGGATTTAGTGTTCAAAATCATTTCAGTGCATGTTTCATTAAAATTACATAATCTTTCCCAGGATTTGCTGTAAATCAATACGCTATAATGCAAGGAGTGCGGCAAGCACCATACAGAGCTTTTATCCAGCCCATACGTCGAAGATCTAATTTGACAATAAGAAAATTTGCTACAGTAAATCGGGTAACTATTTGCTTCTTCGCACAATTTTTAATATTATAATTTTTATTTCAATCAAAGTTATAACATTCATTGTGGTAGTTAACCTAAAAAATCTATCATAGATAATATTTCGTGATATGAGCAATTCGGCTTACGGAGTAGAATACGAACGTCATGGAAGGACAAAAGTCGCAATTGCAACAAAAGAAGTTATAATATCCGCAGGTACAATCGGTTCTCCAAAATTGCTGATGCTATCTGGAATAGGTCCCCGTCAACATTTGCAAGGTTAACAAATAAAATATGAATAAAATATGGGAAATATTATTTCATAGCAATCACCACTTAATTTACAACTTTATTTTTTCTTTCAGAACTGGGGGTATGGGCTTGGCGCTTTCAGTTTTTTAATTTCACCTCAATTTTAGTATTTTACTTCTGATAATTGTTTTGCAAAAATAATACAATGAATTTTTCCACAGATCCCCTTACGAGTTGATCTGCCAGTAGGTCAGAATCTTCAGGACCACTTGACTACTTATCTCCCATTTAAAGTGAATTCTCCTAATTCGTTTTTCATGGACCGAGATATGACACCGACGGCTTTGGTGAAATGGGTTTTAAATGGTAAGTAATAAATACTATTCAGAAATAATTCTTATCACATTTTATGCACATTGAAACGAATAACTTTTTTGGGTCTAGCGAATTTAAAGAAATAGGAATGCATATTATCGACTCATGTTGAAAATAATTTTTCGGTGATTTAATGAGAAGTGGTTTATGATTGTAATAGGTGGAGGACCTTTATCAAGTGCGGGTTCCCAAGCTAGTGCTCTTGTTTCGTCGTCTTATGCAAAATCACGAGGAGAAGGTGACTGGCCCGATATACATCTTAGTCTGCATGGATATGGAGGAGAACGAACATTAGGTCAGGATATGGCACAAGCTTATAATTTGCAAGAAGACCAAATGAAACAATATTACGAGCCATTTGTGGGGCAGGACTCTTTTCATATCGGAGTAACAACAGCTCGTCCTGTTTCAAGAGGAGAAATCACACTTGCTTCCAGAAATCCTCGAGAATCTCCAATAATTGATCCAAAGTATTTGGAGGATCATGACGATTTGGACTTTAAGGTCATGGTTGAAGGTGTGAAGTTTGCAATGCATGTTGTGGAAAACACGACGGTATTTCAGAAACTGGGAGCCACATTTACAACCAGTAAACTTCCAGGATGCGAACACTTCGTCATGAGATCTGATGAATATTGGAGATGTTATATCGTAAAAACAAAACTTTTCACGAAATGAGACAGTTGCTGTCTTAACCACGAAGAAATCTAATTAAATAGCTAATAAATTAAATATATTTGAATTTAGAGACGCTTTTCGGTGTCTAACTTTGGGGCTTCTGGAACGGTTGCAATGGGACCTGTGGATTCGCTCAATTCAGTTGTTGACCCTGAATTAAGAGTAATTCATACAAAAGGGCTACGTGTAATAGATTCGTCGTAAGTATAATCACAAACATTTTTTGAATTTTCGGTATAATCTTTTACAATAACATTTGTTTTTTAAACAGAATAATGCCAACAGGTGTGTCAACAAATTTACAAGCATCTACAATGATGATTGGTGAGTATTCTGTATTTTCCGTAAATACCATTTTATAAATAAATGACCCGCTTGATTGTTATCATCTATTGTCTATCTATTAAATTGTTTCCCATATAACTAGGTGAGAAAGGAGCTGATATGATTCTAAAGGATTGGGGAGTCCGAGAGGGAAGTACAGGAAACGGTCCACCGAAGAACAATCCGTTTGAAATGATTTTTGGTGGGAATGGAAAAAGTTTATTTGAAAATTTCTTGGGCATAGCTGGTGGGAAAAATGGAAATCCTCTAGAAAGTCTATTTCAAATGAAAGGAAACAAGAATTTTAAGAGAGACAGCAATCGACAAGAAAATATTACTGATGTTAGTGGAGTGGTGAATGTGCTTAGAGGTTTTGATCCAAATGAGAATAATGCTACAATTCCTAATCCTTTGGATAATTTGATCAACGTAATTGCCGGAGGAAATAATGCCGTCGTTCCAGAGCACAATGATCAATTGAATCCAGTACTATCAAGTGATAATGGAAATGCTGATGGAAATTCACCCAAATTAGTTTCAAATACTTTTAGCAGTTCTGCAAATAATGCCAACCCAAATCCGTTTGCAAATATATTTGGCACTCCCAGTGAAAATAATGCTCATCCCAATCCTTTTGCAAATATTTTTGGTACTCCCAGTGAAAATAATGCTAATCCCAATCCATTTGGAAACATATTTGGTACTCGCACTAGTGAAAATAATAATGCTAATCCTAATCCATTTGCAAATATATTTGGTACTGGAAGTGAAAAAAATAACGTCAATCAAAACCCTTTCGCGAATATTTTTGGAGTTGCTCAAAGCAATAATGCCAAGGAAAAAGCAATTTCCAATGTAGTTGAAGACTCCAGTAGAATTGGAAAAAGCAATGAGCAGAATCCAATTTCAAATGTATTTGGAGGTTCACAAAGTGAAAATAAAAACAATGATATTTTTGGAAATATATTTGGAACAAATAAACCAAACACGGTCAATGACAATAGAAGTCCTTTGGAAGTTCTGTTTGGAAGAAATCCTACTACAGCTACTAAGAATGACAATCAAAATAATATTTTTGGCATATTTTCTACAAATAACAACAACAATCAGCAAAAGAATGTTTTGGAATCCATTTTCACACCATCGACTGAAAGGCCAAAAAATATTCTGGAAACGATTTTCTCTCAACCGACTGAGAGACCGAAAAATATTTTAGAGTCGATTTTTTCTCCAACAACGCCACGACCGAAAAATATTTTAGAAACTCTGTTCTCACCACCGACAGAAAAGCCGAAAACTATCCTGGAGACTATTTTTGCTCCCCCACCACCAAATAATAACAACAATCAAAACAATATCTTCGCAAATATATTTTCACCTACCACAGAAAAGCCAAAGAATCTTTTAGAAAATCTTTTTGCTCCACAACAGCCAAATAAAAATAATCAAAACAATCTTTTTGGAAATATTTTTTCATCCAGCAATAATAACAACAATCAACAGAAAAATGTACTGGGTTCCATTTTTGGAAATCAGCAAGCTCAGACCAGTCCACCTCAGAATAATTTATTTGGAAATCTGTTCGGAAATAATAACAACAACAATAATAAAAGAAATCCTTTTGAATTTCTTTTCGGGAGTGGCAGAACAAAAAATGCAAATACAAATCCCTTTGATGTTCTTTTTCAAGAGGAAAAGAAACCAGCAGGCGCATTGGAGACTTTAATAGAAAGGTTGACTGGAAATACAAATAATGACAACAGAACTCCAAATTTGTTCGACATATTATTTGGTAGAACGTCAGGGGCCACAAGTGCTTTTGATATTCTTTTCGGTAGACAATCCTTTTTCCAAGGTTTCCTCAAAGGTCTATTCAACAATAATAATAATAATAATAATAATAATGATTTAAACAACAACATAATTCCTATGAGGTCTTTAATGCCAAAAAATCCATTAGAAGGGCTTTTCGGAGCAAGTAAAAATAATTCTGGGCTCAATATATTTGAAATATTTGGTAGATAGGATTTACATTAGAGCTTTAATAATTTCGTAAACTTAATAAATTATTTCAAGGCTGATATTGAATTGAAGAATGAAGAAAATTGTGAAAAGTGTCATTTTAGTCAATTTTAAATATCTGACGACAAAAGATCGTTGGAGACAATGAAAGGTTTTTCCCACAGAACCATTTTAATTCCTTGAGGAAACAGTTACCTACTTTAACGATTCATTAACATTATGTCTTTGCTTTTTGTTTTACTGATTAGACAATGAAAGGTTTTTCCCACAGAACCATTTTAATTCCTTGAGGAAACAGTTACCTACTTTAACGATTCATTAACATTATGTCTTTGCTTTTTGTTTTACCTGATAAAAACAAAATTGCAATTAATTGTAAATAATAATGTAGGTAAAGCTAAATACGTAATAATATTGTTTTGCGCAATACAACATGTAAGTGTACGGTACAGTAATGTAAATATGTCAGTAAGTACCTAGTAATAATAATATCATTTATTTTATTGTTTTAGTTGTTTATACGATTCTGACTAAAAATAAGGTGCAATATTTGTACAGCCTATCGAGATATCATTTAATGTGTAAATGTTGTAAATTAATAATGTTAACTTTAACTGTACATAAAATCGTGATGTACTCTTTTGTAGTGGATCTGTCTAGTCATTTTAATTTGGTAGACTAATTTAATTTAGTGATGTTAATCTAGAGAAGCAAGAGCTTTTAGAGAAAGTCAAATTTTTCTGTTATAAAATAATAAAACAGAATATTCCCATAATGCACTGTATTTATCTACGATTTATATAAACCATTTATTATATTATTATTTTATTATAATATCATTTGCCCAAGGAGAGTAAATGTGTTATGGCTAGATAGTTCCGAGATAATTTTCGAACAAAGTTGATTTGGAACTTCGCAATTTTTGCTCCTGTTTCGGAAATAAATAAGGATATGAATTCTCTGTTGTTTTCGAACCTGACCAAAAATTGAAAATGTTCCAAATTAACTATGCTAACGAAGTTTCCCGTTTTCTTCTTGCACCAAATTCATAATTTTATGTCCAGTAGCTTCAGATCCTTAGCAATTCAAAAAAAGTCAAGGGAAATAAAATAGTTGAAGGACAGAGCCCTTATTCGGGGAACCCTGACCTAATGGAAACAAAATAATCTGTCTCACCTACAAAAAGTAGCAAAAAAGTAATAAATCATGTTCAATTGGTTACATTTCCTTTATGGCCATAATAATATGATGTGCTAATAAAGCTAAAGTTCTTATTTAAATCCCTATGAGTTTAATAACCGTCTATATGTAATACATTAATTATCAATGTGTGTATTTTAGCATTCTTCGTTACGGAATTTTGTCTAGGCTTATGAAGTGTAGCTTTTACAGTGTATGAATGAGTGATTTTAGATAGCGAAAGTTGGTATTGTATTCTTCGCTAGTCGCAAGTCAATTTAATTTCTATCTGCGAGACTATCTTCAAAACAAAGGATTTGAAAGGAATCGTTTAATTACTATTTCATAACTTCATAGCTCAATAATTGACCTATCTGTTGTATTTCGTGTATGAGCATTACAGCTAGGTACCTCAAAATGACTACCTTAAATTCTTACATTTAGAAAGATGCATTAGAGTTTCAAATGGTTATCATTTGGATTTCAATGAGGTCCCTAAAACAAATTACGGCAACGCAATCCCTGCTTAAAATATAATTTGTGAAGTTAAAGATCCATTAGAAATCCACTTATTGTTAGTACTCATACATACTTATGATCTAAGCTGAGTGTTGGATGGATAGTTCACTAAATGTGTTAGCTTACAAAATCCCTTAACGCTTCGTCTATTTTAACGTTTTTACCCTTATTATCTTCTCAATCAAAATAATAACTACTCAATGTAACATTGCCTGTAGAGGAGTATGAGTTACTACTGTATGCGCATACTCTGTGTATAGAGATACATCTGAACGCACTTGCATTCTACACAACACTAATCATAGAGAAATACCTACAAAGTACTAAACCAAACTGTGAAAAATCACTAAAAGCGAGAGTTTAATTTTAATCTCTTCAATACATTAGATTACGATAGTACTTACTCACTATCGAATTATTATGACAGCTATATATTCCCTTTTATATGCTACAATCTCTAGTAAAAATGGTTCATTAACCTACATAAATAATAGCTGAATATAATAAATAAGTCAAATGTAGAGTTTTAGGTAGAAGAATTTTATGCTTTATTTATGCAATATAAAAAATCTTCACTGTACTACATGCAACACAATTGGTGATGGTATATGAAAATCACTTTAGTAAGTCTAGTAGTCTGTAGATCTGCCCACTTCTCACCTAAGCAAGGAATTATAGCCATAGTCGCCGTTATATATGTGTGCAAGATAAAATTTTCTAATATTTATCTAAAGCATTTCTGTTGTCGAAGATAAGTACGATATACTACAAGAGAAAATGCAAGCAGTCGTCTAGTGAGAAAAATATATTCACTCTAGAAATGCAAGCATATACTTTGATACATTAAATAGAAAATAGAAACTAATGCAATGATCTTGACCCTTAGTGTCAAAATTGATTCCCATCTGCAACTATCTCACTCAAACAATGGTTGTAATATTCTATCGTGTTGAATTCATCAGAAATTAAATAACTGCGTTTAGAATTTTGATTTTATTTGCTAAAAGTTTAAACGTGAATGTGAAGTGTGAAATTCTGTGAAAATGGTTTTCATACTAAAAAAGCACATTTTTAGATCACTAGCTTCTACTTTTCAAAAAACAGTTTTCCTTCCGTTTCTCTACTGGAGCTTTTCAGCTTTAGGAGTTATTCTTTCCGTATGGCAAACTGGAGATATTCATTTGAATTCGAAATTGAATTTAAAGGATTCACAAGACGTATTCGATTTCATCATTGGTGAGTGAGACAGAAAATCAGAAATAAGTTAATTGTTCAATTAACAACGCGAAAGCAAAAACTACAAAGCAAAAATTGTTTATTTATTTGAGAATCCTGGATAACTTTTTGTGATTGATTAAATGCCAATATTTCTTATTAGTATTACATATTTCTATATTGAAGAATCAGTTCTATAGATAAAATAATTTCCGACAAAATAGATAAAATAATTTCCGACAAAATAGATAAAATAATTTCCGACAAATACTTGTAGCTGTGCTGTACGGTATTTGCAAAGGTTTCTCAAGATAATTATGTTTTTATTATGCAGTTTTTATATGCAGCATATAAAAAGAAATATTATGCTCAGTTTTTTAAATCGTTGAATCGAGTACCAGTTGATGTCGATACGCATGATAATTTTAGATAGGTACTTATTATGTAAATTCCCATATTTCATTAGTTGTGAAAATAATTTTATTTTTTTTTTAATTTACTATAGTTGGAGCTGGGTAAGTTGAATTTTGAATTAAACTAAGATCAAAGATTCATCATCAGTTTGGACCAATCTGTGAGCTAAAGAAATGCCATTTTGACCAACAATCTTTGTTACAGGTCTTCCGGCTCAGTAGTTGCAAATAGATTATCAAGTCATTATAATGTTCTTTTATTGGAAGCCGGAGGTATGTTAAATATAATACGTATACTTATGGTGATGTTCATGCTCAAATAGTAAGACAAAGTATATCGTATTTTCTTTGTTTACTCAGGCGAGCCTAATCCTCTACAATCGATTCCAGGGTAAGTTAGCTATGAAAATGAAATTCTTGTAAATTTTTCTTAAGATGACCAGAAATATTCTTATATAATTTTTTTGCAGATTTTCAATATTTATGCAAAATTGGCCTGAATTAGGTAAATAAAATTTTATTTGTTTAATCAAGTGTAATAATGCATTATTTAGTTTAAAATCGATTCTACTAAATAATTGTCCTTAGACTACAGATGGAGATCAGTGCCACAGAAATTTGCCAGTCTCAACTCAGTTAATCAAGTCAGTTTCACAATTAAATATCAGTAGCAATTTTATCTATCTTCATTTAATTTCAAGAATAAAAATGACATTTTGTGACAATTTTCGAATTCAGCAAGCAAGCTTGTCAGCAGGACGAGGTTTAGGTGAGGGGGCAGTTTTTTAATAGCAGAATAAAAATGACAATATAATAATGACATATTTTATATGTAGGAATTAATTGGATTATGATCTTAATTTGTAAATATGATTTTATGTATTCAGGTGGTACAGGTACAGACAGATTTACTGAAGTTCCTGGAATTACACTCTAAACTTTCTGAGGACTCGACTCAATAACGAGACTATATTGAATTGACAATGGACAATCGTGGGACAATTTTAGAGAATGGACATCAACATAATATCTACCAAAATTTTATATATAGCTAAAACAATTTAAAAGGAACTATAAATTAGGGACACCGTATGACAATTAAATGTTGCAAAACACCTATTCACTACTAATTACGAATCAGCAACTCTTAACTTTTAATTTTGTCAATAACTGTTATTTGCAAGTTTTAAATACTTGAAAATGTTTAAATATTTTCAAAAAATTAACAAAATGTGGGCATAAAACATTTAATTGTCAGATAAGTACATATTAAAAAAAATAAATGTGCCTATGTACCTATTGTAAATGTAGAGTAGTAACTATATTAGACTGACGTAGATCATAATTAAAATATTTACTAATGATGACATTGAATGACCGACAGCGTGAACATCAAGACTTTTGGATGACGAAGATGGGAAATGCCAGAACAAAGACTTATTTATTACACATAACTTATTTATTTACACATTATTTATAAACAAGCATAGGACTATACACAAATTGTTT
>JABASI010000525.1:0-37153 GCA_019776505.1 Tomocerus nigrus | reverse complement strand
CGTTTTTAGCGTCTGAGAATTTATTTGAATTTTCTGTAAAAATGAAAATGTGAAAGTCATCTAGCTATTTTAATTTCTTCAATGTTAACGATTACACGATATAGCATGCTTTTCTGCGTAACTATAATTTTGAATTGATTTTCCATGTCCCTCTTATTTTTTACTGTAACGGGGTGGGGATAATTTTTATAGATACGTATGATATAGCATTTGCGAAATAGCCACACAAATGATGGTTATACTATAGGTACGTGAATGCTAAAGCTGCAAGAGACACATACACATACACAAACATACATGAAAATTGAACAGTAAACATTATTATATTATTTATATTATTAGAGTTACATGGAACTGGAAGGCAAGATGATAAATATATCTGTATTTATCTGAAATGAAATAAGTATGTCTGCATATGACAGAAAGTTGTGGCACTGCCTAATTGAGTTGTGTCATTAATTCAATGCATGTAATGGACCGCAGTAAATGCAATTGGAATAAAAGATAGAGAACTTAAAATTCGAGAAAGACAATTTCCTAACTTTCAACATGCGTATATAGATCAGACTGAATTTTTCAATGACTTTTTTGTACTCTAGTAAATAGAATGAATTCTATTTGGTTAGCATGCAGTCAGTTGTATCCATTTCATTTTTCCGCACTAATGGAGATGAGAGGACAACCGCCATCAAAACCAGAAAATGTCTTTTGTCTATATATCTCATACTGCTATTTTGCCCATGTCCATTGATCTGTTTTAAGTTGTCACATAGCACACTGACGTGACCATTTTAAATGTTGTCAAATTCAAACAGAAGTGAGTGCAGACTCCAACAGCAAAATTAATTGCATTCTAGTGCGGTTGGAATTGAAATTGGACCATTTTGCAAGAACGAGTGAGGCATACCTAATGCATTTAATCATATTGGCCAAAATTGCCAAGATTTTACAAGCATGGTATGCTGTTAATTGCCCCGCATATTTCACCAAACACAATTAACCAGTTTTCGTTTCCTGAATTGAAGATTTGCAGTTTTAATTGCTAATGGATGCTTTTCATTTGTGGTTGCGACTACTTGTGACAGTATAGTTATATATAGAACATGAAACACAAAATAGAAAACTGCCCGTTTTATAAACATCGTGGTCGTGACTTAAAATCAACCAAATTAAGTGATATCAATCGCTTTATGAATTTTGTGTGCGTGAAAGAAAGTCAACCACAATGATATTTACATATTAAAGGCTTTTCAACATGCCAATTTTCTTTTCTGCTGAATTTTGACGTACCGCTTTTGTGATGCATATTTGTGTGTTGCGTAGTAAAATACATAAATAGTTCAGCACTCAGCCCATCCGCGTATTATAATTTTTATTTTCTGGGAAAATAACATTTCTTTCAAGAGCATATATTTAGGAACACTTCAATCACTTCATTCATGACATTGGGGATTCCTTTGAATATAAAATGGATTGCTGCACAAAAAATGAGATGTAGATCCGTAGGTGTTTACCTCAGGCCTTCACATGTTCGGTGAGACTCTAGCTCTAGTCAAATTTTATGACAGGAATTATAATAGTAGGTAGTATTTGTGCTATATTATTACATGGCATGTCTACGCTTCAGAAATGTAAAATCGGAAAGTGAAGAAGATAGACTGTGCAAAAATCAGATTATACGTTTGATTAAGCATGAAACTGGGTTATAGGCACTTAAGTTCACACTTCAGATACCAAAGGCAAAAGGCTGTTCTTTCAACTTCAATTTTTATTTCTCGAGACATGCTATACAAACATCATGGAATACCTATAGACTTGTTAGTTCCCAGTTTCCAGCAATGAATATCATTTCAATACAAATAGAATGTGCAATTAAAATCGAGTTTAATTACATAACAACAATACTAATTGCAATTACAATTTCTGGTTACGCACAGTCGTAGCCATCCGTTTGATCTGCCTACAAGCTAGCAAATGAATTTTCAATGAAATTCTTGGTAATCGTTTGAAAGATGATTTTATTTATTGAATGAATCTTGGAAATGATAGGAGGAAGAGACAATTTAGTGTTTGTAATATTTCTTCATGAGGTGATGGTATAATTTTCCGTGAATTTCTGTGAACTAATGTTTTGTAAACATCCTTTGCACGTTTTCTGCGTAGATAGACTTTGACTTAGTGGAAATCAAGAGTGAAAAGCAATTATTAATACCTGACCTCTTTCTGCAGAAAGGTTTCAATTCAATCTTCACAATTCGGTTCCCTCTCCTGTGGTATTTGTCTTGCATTCCTTTGTAGATAACAAGTTCTGCATAATTCTAGATCACAATAGAAACCTCAAGCTTGGTCTTCCATGAGAATAATAGTTCAAAAGATGACAACCATATAGTCCCAGACCATGTCAAGTGTAGTTCACAATTATAAATGTGTTATATCTTCTGCAGTGTCTTTATCAACTCCAGCTCTTACTATTTCTTGTCTTCTATGTATAGCAATGGAGAGTGTGGGTGGCGGGTTTGTATTATTGCAAACCGCCTGTCAAATTTGACGTTTAAGCTATCTAAAGCCTGTCAAATTACGTTTTCTAGTGATCCAAGATGTTGCCAGTACATATTGTCATAAGGATATTTGAAGGTTATGCATTTATCTACATTTATATACCTAAATTATTTAAGTTTTGTTTTCTACGACGGAAAACTCCAGTTCCTCCTTATGAAAAAAGCTCATTGTACTAATGGAGTACAATTGAACTTCGAATGAATACATAGATAATGATTCCGCCTTCAATCATTAGACTGTATTTAGAATATGAAACATACTATTACAATACAAATCTCGAATAGAAATTGGACCAAATTGTAGTCTCTACTCTTTACTTACATTTTTGTGACACACAAACAAAGAATTTCAGATAAGAATTTCAGGAGAAATTTGATGTATTTCTCTTCCAAAGAATTGCTAATAGCGTTCTAAGTAAAACTTCATGTATTATGCCGTAAAACTCAAACTGGATTCCCGGCAGAAGGAAAAGGAAATAATTTTTACCTTTTCTGAAACTATGTATATACAGTTTTCATTTTCATTTCCCATTGAAAAACAGCCCGCTGTTTTTAACATAAAACTCAAGAAACAGTAATAGTTTGTCGGGAACTATATCAGCATTTATGGTAAAAACCTATTTTGCATGGCAAGTAATTTGACGAGTTGCTCGTTTCAGCCATGGCTCAAAAATGTCTGATCGCTAGGGAATGATACAATAGTTTGATGAAATCATGTTTACAACGCAGTTTGTTTTCTTTTGATGTAAAAGCAATGCAAATAGCATTTCGTCTGTTGAAAATGTGAGCACACAAAGTACACCTGGAACCTGAAAGTAAAGATTCCATTCTCTGCCCAGGAATTTCAGCGATCAATGCGAACAAGTGAAATAGTTAGTTGAAAATCTAGTATATCTAACATGAATATGTAGATAGAAAGGAGTTGTACAATGAAATGATGTAAACAGCACAGTCTATGCATAAGTATGCCTTGAGTACATGGGGCGTAATTATTTTTCTGAACGAATGCGGAACAAAATCCGAAATCTATCATCATCTCAGTTCAGTCAGTCAGTGGTATGAGGCATGAACATGAAAAGAGTATATATTTATTCATNCAGTCAGTGGTATGAGGCATGAACATGAAAAGAATATATATTTATTCATATGTAGTGAATAAAATTGAAGTGAATGAGAATTTTGACTAGTTTGAATAGAAAGTATTTGGAAAAGATTAATAGTAGGATTGCATCTGCGATAAGTAAGGTATAGGCACACCGACAAAAGTTGTCATGCCCTAAAAATTCCCATTCTCATATTTACGAAGTATTGGATGAGAAAAGAAAAGGCTCAGAGCAGATGTAGTACAATCAAATTAAAAATGAATTTCATACACTAGGAAAATCTACGCTGTAAAAAGGAATTGCATAGCTTATCACCAGTAGAGCATAGTGCAGTGAAATAGATGAATGAAAAGAAAGATAGTTTCTATTGTCTAGGAAAGGATTGAAAATGATAAAAATCTGAAGATATTGAATTGTTCGTCGGAGATACTTTAGTTTTACGACTGGTTCAATGTAATCAATACTTAATGCATTGCTCAACCTTGGTTTTATTTACTATTAAAGATAGGAAAAGGTAAAATGTAAGATTGCACATGGACAGACACGAATGATTCACTAATTGTAAGAATCTATGGAAGAAGGTTTAACGCTGCCTGGGATGCGTATCTCTTTGAAAATCTATTCCCGGGTAGATATACTAGTGCAAAATCAATTGGACTATATACAGACACTGATAACCGCTATAAAGTATTCATTGAAGAGTGAACTTAGCCATTAGTCTATAAGATGAGCGATAAGAATAGTTGAGCACTTGGTTTTCTTGACCGATGGAAGGATAAGCTCTTAGATTTCCCTCCTTTCCCCGTTTTATTCCTTCGTCGGCCTTTCGAACCAAGAAAACATCAACTTCCTCTTTACAAGACTCCAACTGTGTCACGATCATTATTGAAATTCTAAGAAGAATGAAGTCAGGCCACCATAAATCACGAAAATTGGAATCCACGCTCTTATTCTATCCTTTCCTTCCTCCTGCCCTACAAACATTGTACTCCTTTTTGCTCTTTTCTCCACACGGCTCTACCTTCTTATAGCAATCCAACGCTTTTAGACCTAAGTATAAGCTAACCATCAAACTGGCATAATAATATTTTCCCGGCCTAACTCAACTTTCTCCACTGAATTACACGGAAAAACTACTTTACTGATAAGACTACTGATTTTCTAGTATACTGTGAGGAAAATAACAATGCTAAGGTCATATAACAGCATCAAGGAGAAGACAAAGACCTTTTCTGTCACAAATCCATTTGAAATACCATTCGGGTTGTTGTATTGTCAGAGTGAGAAAAGAAAACTTATGTGTTCATTGCTCTCGACACTCATACGACATTTTCCCATCACCCACTTGTCACAACATTACACTTTTCAGGTCTTCCCAAGAAAACTTCTCAGGACTTAAAATATTATACTCTCATATATTTCATATACAGACATAGTAGCATTAGGACACTATTAGGCATGAAAATTTTGTAATGCATAATTAGGCGAATAGTCTTCGGTAGGTTGTTAAAGTAGAAACTATGTACTCAATATTACAGTCACTATTTAGGGTCTGCTGCGGTAGTAGGATCAGGAACTTCGGTTTCAAGGAAAAGATTACTCTATTATACATCTACCTTTTTTGTCTGATTTCTATCCAATGTTACTATTGTAGGGCTAATACTTCCTGCAAGATAGATGTTACACGAGAAACGTCTCCATAAAAGCTTTAAGACGGAATACATCTTCTGCGGTTTCTCACTCCTGCTGAATTCTTGAAAATTCTCGGAAGGAACTTTCATTGTGGCTCTAGATTTTCTGCGATAACGGCAATAGAAAGCCTTTCCTTGTATTTTTCCGCTCATTAAAGCTTCTCCTTACTTTCTGAGAATAAACTTAGTCTCCCGCACCAAATTCTATTCACGAATACACGCTATTCTTATATTAATCTTCTTACCCTTTTACTTAATTTTGTGGTTAAAACAATTTTACACTAAATACTTCTGTATTTAGGTTGCTGATGGGTTACTCTAATGCTTTTATAAAGGTAGATAGTCATTTGAATAGCGCTCCTATGCAGATTCATGATTTCATTACAGCAGAAATCAATAGCAGCTAAAGTTTCCTAATTACAAACACCGCAGATCAAAAATATAACCAGGAGCAGGAGCAGGTAGAAAATGAGCATTATTTCTTTTAATCACGTCATAGCAGCAAATTGGTGTACCTCAGCTTGTAATCATAAGTTTAAGAAAGTAGGTCTGCTATGATTATGAGTTGTCTCAAAAATGTAAAACAATAAGATCATGTTAATAAAAGAAGCCTTTGTCCATGGAAAAGGACACAAGACGGATTGCCTGGAAAAGTAGGTATACACTTTCTTATAAAGCATTACTCATTTAAGTCTTTTCATTGTTTATAATTTCAGTCCGACTGATTCAGACAGAAAAATAATATATTTTGTGGAATTGTATTGTAGATGGAATCTAAAACTAAGCCATGCACAAGAAAATCCGATTTATTTCCAGAATGAAAACAATGCATACTAGAATTCTGTTATTGTCATTTATTATGGCATTTCATAGACTCATTCCAGTGAGCACATGAAATCTACGCTAAATATGAATATTAAAATCTGAGCAGTTTCTTAAACATGGCTCTCTTCGTTGAAAATGACATTCCGTTACAAAGTAACATATTTTCTTGAAGCGAACATTAATACTACAAAGATTTGCATCGTTACAACATTGCCAAATGCAGGGAGAATTTTTTTGACGACAAAAAATAATAAATTCGTCTTGGCCTAATTTTCATTATTTTCCCCTGTCCATTTGTGCAAGGTGGACTTCTAAGCTGGTGCACCATTAGGATGCAATGCACACAGACTAGTAATGCATTTCCTACATTAACTTTAAGGTTTCTCGCTCTCTTTTCCAGTGTTGGCATGTGTTGGTAAGAAAGCATAAGTTTTAATACTGTGCCATAACCAAGAAATATAATGTTGGCTTTTCCTGTGAAGAAATGCTGATCCTTTAATGGGATAACGTTTAATTTGCTTATAAGGACCTACTTGAGTATAATTCGCGTAGAGAAAATTCGGAAGAGCAATAAAGGAATGCATAATGGACATAGTTTTGTTAATGTGTATCATAATTTTTGTGTCGGGGCACTTGATTGCATTAAATTGCAATGGCACTTCCCTCTCAGCTGGTCAAGTCTCATTTAATTCAATAATAAATGTAATGTTTCCTTGCAGCACCCAAACAGTTTTTAGCCTTGAGTGAATTATTGTAAATCAAGTAATAGAATTTCCCGTAGAGGATCTTTTATTCTAATGTGTAGAATTAATGATAGTGGCCTGGTATGGCATGTGGCATTAGAAGGTTTCTACACTCCACTGCTTTTCCTACAATCCATGAATAGTTTTTCTTCACCTTCTTTTTCATAGCGTCGTTTCGGAGAATAACTAATGGTAAGTATGTAAATTACATCGTTGGCTAGAAATAAATTCATGTGAGAGAGAACCCTCTTGCCAATCAACAAATAGCTGAGGAAGCCTTCCGTAAACTAATGACAAGCAATAAGCTGTTTGCACTTGCAAGCAACAACGTCATGAAACTCCTTGTGTGCCCGTGCAATAATAAGTCCAGACGCGATCCTTCCTTCCTTCCTTCCCCAAATCTACCTATGGATTTAAAGAGCACTAAAGTCAAACCTCTTCTGATCTATGTGCATCTTCACAATTCGACTTAAAAGATTAAAATCTGGAAAAGAAGTCTGGAAGAAACGGTGCGTGGCTATCTTTGACTCGATACTCAATTGAACCTCTCTCTCTCTCTTTCTGTAAAGAGAAAAGACGTGGAGAACTTATAAAGAGCTTTCAGATAGCTAGAAATAAGCACGTCTAGGGTAAATTTTTTAAGGTGTAGTCTGACTCAACCCAACTTTACTCACATCACACAGCACTTTTAACCTAGCAGAGAAGAGAACTGTTTAAAATTCTAAAAATAAAACACAAGCTCCTTGTTCCTTCTAAATCTGCTGTGAATTGCGTTTATTACGTTTTCCCGTAGTACACTGCTAAATACCATCTAGCTTTATCCACTGCTTACAAAGTCATTTTATATTATTTGATCGTGGAATAGGACTCTATTTACTCATACTCATTGTTGACATTTTTACCTGGCCATTTTATACACAGCGGTAATTTATTTTCACTACTTTATCATGCAGGCGTTTTCTCATTTCATCTGTGCAGCATTCATATTTCTTGAATTCACTTCGTAATTATGTCAATTTCGACTTCGGAATGCAAAATGCATGTAAAATTAATATTTTTAGTATAATGTTAAAGAAAGTTTATTTGCATTTTATGTCGGCAGTAATTATGGTTTGCGCCAGAGGACTTGCTAAGAATCAAACACCATTTCTTGATTACAAAGATAGTTTTCGGAAACATGCAAATGAAAAAAAAAACTCTGAACATCAATAATAAAAATCTAATTTCTCACATTCAGTCAAGAAATAGTTAATTTATTCTAGAACGGTCATTCATTAAAAATCCAATTTATCACATTCAGCCAAGAAATAGTTAATTTATTCTAGAACAGTCACTCACTATATGTAAAGAACAAGGCCTACCAATTAGGATGTCTTATGGGTGTCTCTAATCAACATAGGTGCTGATGAATGCCTAAAACCATAAGAAAGACAGTTCTCTCAAAAAATATGAGCCAAAAGTAAATATATTTAAGTAGCAGGATGTATGTACGACAGATTTCTATATAGGTAGTGGAATTTATTGTTAACAGTGTTAGTTAAATGGATAACAAGCGTCATTTTCTGTGCGTAGTAGTTTACGGATTTTTAAATAAAGGCACACTTCGAACAATGAAACTTTGTGTAAGGTCACAAGAGCGATTAAAATGGGAGATGAGAATAGGTTCTCTATCATAATGATTTACGGTGAAACAAATGTATGTAAACTATTGTCTCGACTTGAAGAATATGGTCTATACAAGTTAAAAGATAGACATAGTAATTTTGCGCTGAAAGTTCTTTAAGATATTCGGATAATTATACAGTAGACACAGTAACAAATCTTTATATCCCATATTCTTTTGTAGTTTTACATATAGCTCTCTTTTAAAAGAAGTGCTACTAATAGAAATAGCAATTATAAATCTTGTCAGATGTTCTTGCTATTTTATTACATTTACTAAAAGCTTGAATATAAGAAATGAATATAGTGAACTATCTGATTAGTCTACATGTTTTAACACCCATATTACTTCTCTATTGTAATATCTGTTAGCATGTAAATGACAAAATGGTTGTAGAAACTCAAGTTCTACAGGTTTTAAACGAAGAAAGTGATGTTTTTTGTACTCTAGTACATAATATACATGCATGATGTCTGGAGTTTGCAAGGATTAAAGTGAAATGTCTTTTTGTTCCTCAAAATCAGAGTGGTAGCAGTGAAAATGAAATAGGAGTTGTTGTGTATGATTGGAGTAGTCCAGCAATCCCGACATGAAGACTATACGTTATTTTATTTCGGCCCCAGAAGCATTCAAATGCTCCCGTGGTATTTATGTCAAACTACGCACAGTCACTTGCACTTCAGTTTCAATTGAATGTCGAGTGCTGCTTTGTAGACTTTCGCTGGTTGCTTGATTCAATTCTGCCTCCCTTCCCCTTCATCCTCATTAATTTATTTTTAATTGTGTTTGTGTGTGTTGGAGTGTGCTCTCCTATCTCACCAACCATTCTTATAGCACAAAATGCCCATTCTATGCTTCTTCTTTTACTCATTCTCCTTTATTACTCCTTCATTCTTTAAATATCTTTCCCTAACATTCAAGTGTACAGAATTGCATTGCAAATAAAAAGTCTGCATTTTTGGCATTTACATTATACACACATCCGCCCCGAGACAAGACAAAGGTACAGCTATGAAAAAAATACCTGAAAATGAATGAAAATATTAAAACATGGTGTAAATTTTTACTTGCGAGCAAATTAGACAAGACGAAAACAGTTCTTAACCTTCTTTATAGTGTCACTAAAATAAAATTGAATTGAAACAATAAAATGTAAATGTATTTTAATTGACCAATTAATAATTGTGGCAATTTCGTTAATTTTTATTATTTAGGAGTGTCCAATGAAATAAGTATAAGTAACCTGAAAGGTTAAAAATATATTTCGTCGTGGAGTACCATAATTTTATGTAGGCAGGTTGTACTTTTTTGTTTTCACTACAAAATTAATGGGAGGTTGAAAATGTTTTTATTTATATAAGGTTGCGTGTATATGTATGTATGTACTACAATAGCATAATGCACTTTCGTTTTATATTTGCCTAAGCCAATGCTTGATTCATATCATGAGAGTGAGTCATTTCTGTTGGCTCTATGTAGTAGTTGCTTTTCGCTTACCTCTCTCTCCAACTCCCAACTTCACTTAAGTTTACTGAGCCTTTTAGCTGGCAGAGAATAGAAAGCAAAGCCAATGAGACGGAGCAAAGAAAACAACAGAAGGATACACGCCACGCCACGCACACGTACATAACATAACACTAACACCAGTAGCACTAGTTTTCTATTTTTGGACACTATACAACATGTTGACTATATCTTTTCTTGTTTTTTTTTTTCATGCTAGAAAATAGGAAATTCCGGCATGGGAGTTAACTTTAGTTACTCAACCGTGCCACTGTTCAGCTCTACAGAAGACATTCACTGTCATTCTTATAGAATAAACAATATCTATTCTAGAATCATTCCGTTATCGACTAGAAACAATAGCTATATAGCCCTAAGAACATTAGCACACTAAATATTATTTGATAAAATACTCGACTGACTAAATTTTGCAGCATTTCCTTCCTTATCTCGCAATTAGTCTTGACTAATCCATTGTGTACTCAAGGAAATATTATATAATCGTAGCTCTGTTTTGTAAGGGGAGGAACTGCTTGAAAGTTTTATGATTTATCAGAATTTTAATAACAAGTTATGTCCTTCCGGGTTGCCACACTTGTTAATCAAAGGTGTAGTCAAGATTTTAGTATATTTTGTGTATGTTCTAGGTATTGTCGTAGATCGTAGAAGAAAACTAATAGCGTGCGTTGCGTAAACAGTAAAAAGCCATTTAGTGAAAGCCATAAGTTCATAAGACTCATTTTAGGTCATATCAATTAACGAAATTGCTATGTCTGTCTGTAAGTAATATTGCTAGCACTCTGTCACTCTGCTGATGTAGGTATTCTTATTAAATGGCTTTTCTTGATTGCTAATTCTGTGCAAATACAAACGTAACACTCATTTAATTTGATTAATCAGCGTATAAGATGTATCCATACATGCCGTGATGCTATTATTGTTAATTGTAGATAGATGCTATTTTGTAAACATGTGAATCGCAATATTCATCCAATTGTGCATCTCCTGAGAAATGTGAATTCACTTAATAGCTTACGTGGTTTTCCTCTAGTATGCTACTAAATTCTCAAAGTCACTAATGGAAGGAGATATGTTACTCATCCATCATTTAGAGAAGTTTTCATATCACACTCTACAGGCACATACATAATAACAGCTTAAAAGTAGGCCATGAAATGATACGTGAACAGAATTACAGATTAAAAGAAAATATTCAGGTTCACTTTCCACGAAAAAAATACTGTACTATGGATATAGTGGTAGTTTATAGCAGTAAAGATTTTTAGGGATTCTATAGGGAGAATAGATAATAATAAACATTTTATCTTTCTCTGTTAAATAAGTGGCTTTTGTGGCCCATTCCGCTAAAATACTTTACCTTGGCATTGCATGCAGGCCTGTAATAAATACTCTTTGCTATAAGTAATTTATGTGTTCCTTGTGCACTATGAACGTGTGTACAGTGCCAATACCTATTTATTTTTGATTTCACTCCTCGTATAAGCTAGTTTTTAATGTAGAGACTTCTATACTGGTTTTTACAGACAGTGCATGGATATATTATTGGGATTTCATTGTATTTAGATATCTCTGTAGCACATAGTTGAATTCTACATCACTCAATGTGAGATTAGGGCTTGAGGAGAGTGCAGATATGGCTCCTGTACAAATGTGTTGTTAAAATAATTCAGTTGATACTACAAATTGGCTGCACTCAACTCACATATCTCCTCCCTGCACATACATCGCTGATTTTCCTTCCTTTAGCGCCACGTCTCATCCGAAGGCAATCTCATTCAATTCACCCGTCCGTCCTCCCATCCTTTTCCACAGCTCCCTATAGAACTAATCGCACACAAGGCAGGAGCAGGAACTCTAATCTAAATCTCTTCCATTAGATACTAATAAGTAAAATCCTCCGTTACACATTACACTACAGTAAAATGGAACTGACTCTCATTCCATACTATGCTACACCATATAGCTACACTAACCCCCTAATGGTCTTCATTCACTTAATTAAGGACACACATTTTCCCAATCTTACAGAAATACCATTTTCTAACATTTTATTTGCATACTAACCTTCACATCCTTTCCTCGCACTCATACTAGGTACATATAAATATTTGTATCTACAAAAAATACTAGCCAGAATGACAATTCCTATCGTAGACCTGCATTCATGTTCAGGTTCTATTTATTTAATGAGAGAAAATAATTGAAAGTAGAAGTTAATTCACTCATTTTAGAAGTGGGGAGGTAATTAATTCGACGACAAAAATACAGACGTGGCTTTCTTTCAACTTTTCAGCTTTATATCTTTCAACAACTTTCTAGCGTTTATGAAAAATTCAGGAAAAATGTTGTTCCTTTCAATATTTTTAAAATAGACATTCAATATTATTTATTTGCCTTTAATTGTTGCTATTAGGTCGTATGGATAAATGTTGAGTTCAGTGATGTTTGTAAACTGAAACTGTCAATTTACTGACAGTTCTATATTGCACAGTATTTATATCTACTTATGAAGGATGAAAATGAAGTTTTGGTAAATGTATATGTAGCATATAGCCAGTTCAGTTACATTATTAGAGTAGGTTGACCCGTCAAAATTGAAAGTGCATTTCATTTCCGGCAATTCTTGTCTATTCCTTGAAGGGATCTCGCGTCTAGTAGAGAGAAGACGTATTACCTTTCTATGTCTGCGTCCCTAATGAAAACAAGGCCGTCGTTCAGGAGCTCTATTTTCCGCTTGAAGCAATAGATTCTCAGCCACTTTCTCTTGGTAAATATCTCGTTGCTAACATAAGATGTTCGCATCCGAATCCAGCACTCACTACTCACCTTAATAACTCTTTATAGTATATATATGGAGAGTATGCTCTAATTTTCACTTAAATACAAGTGAAATAGCCATAATAAATCCAAAAGGTATCTGGGAAGAAGTGAAATCGAAGGGAAGAGGGGCAGTCGAGTCATAATCATGGTGTTTACAATAAAACTGCAGAGAAGTTCATGCCCAAGAGCTAAAAATGTTCATGGTCTGTAATGTCTATCTACATTTCCTTGTGCAATGAATGCTCTTCAATATTATTATAGTAGGCCCTGCATATATACAGACAGAACAGTGTTGAAGGCACATTTAGGAAGGACTATATACATTGTAGTAAATAAGTTTCCCTTGAGTTTAGAACGGCTTAGCCTTACATGGCCTGGCCTACTATTATTCTCTGTTGTAGTCTTTCCTCATGAGCTTGGCTCAGTTAAATCGATATTTTATACAAACGAGGAACCAGGTGCAACGCACGACTAGCTTATGCAGACAGACGGGATAAAATATTACCTAAGTATATACTTCCTACATACACATAAAACCAAAATACATACTGAATTCAAATGCATGTACCTTTGTACAAGTAGAATTCAGTTACGACATAAATAAATAATACTATTTTACTCGGTTCACTTCACTCCGATTCGATAGCACTCTTTATTTACCTTTCATTTCCATATAGCGACATATAAAAACTATGTCTGTCTTATCACTACACAGACAATGAAACTTTCCTCGCTAAAGCCGAATGGTGACAACCAAAATGCTCTTATTGACGTTCGGAATGCAAACCAAGCCACACTACATGATAAAAGAAGTCAAAACCCTTTACACCTTTGTTTGACAAAGTCATTCTTGTAATATTCGGTGGTAAATATTTTGGAGGTTAAAGATTTTCTTTTATTGGCACTATTACGCATTTTACGTCATTAGAAAAAGACAATTAGCCATGATGCAATAGTACTAAGTAAGTACCTATACTAATAAAGTGCAATTAAAAGGTATTCAGGTAATATCTTGTAGAATTTTTCAAATTTTTGAGTATATACCTATAATATACAAGCAGTATTACCATTTAGGTGTTTTCCTGCAAAAATCCCACTTCATGTCGAATAGCAAATATGGAAATTTTTTAGCAGTAAGTAAATACTTTTGGGAATCAGATATTTCAGGATAAGAATTCATGGAAGCACTTAAGGAGGTACTTATAACAGATATCGAATGTATTTTCCATATGGATTTGAATGTGGGTGTTAATGTTGTAAGTGCCCTTATGTATATGTAGGTAAAATTATCGACTTTTAGTTGTACACAACGAATGCCTAGTGGAGTAATTCAAAGGCAGTTTAAATGTGCGGATGGAGAAAGTAAAACGATGAGATTTTCTAAAGAGCTTTCTTTCCTACACTCACCTACTTACGATTACTACAATAGTTAAATATGGAACAGCACCTACCTTGGTATATATAGTTGCTATTTTGTTGTGCTATATCTTCAGTAGTATACCGTGATAATATATGTGTATGTACCTATGTGTACGTTATGTATTTATGTATGGCCTGGAGAGAGTTGTGAGAATCTAATGGTCTCTATACGAGGTACTTGAGAATTATTGCGTCAGGTTTATTGCATTTCGGATTTCATAGGAAAGATTCATGTTAGCCACTTTACTTATAGAAAACTGTTGAATTCATTTCAAGTTGAACATCAGTAGGTACATAGGTAAATTACGACGAAGAAAGCCAGGCATAGCAAAAGCTATTGGCAATTTAGACAAACACACTTACACACATGTGTACTATAGCACGAACAAACATATTTTTTGTTATTGTACGTTATTTCGATATAGGATTTTTAGTAGATGTTTTATTCGGGTTTTTATCGTCAGAATTGAATTATGCATTGGGGAATATAAATTATACCTTTGAACGAAAAAGTTGTAAATATTATATGTTGGTGGAATGCTATACTTTATTCAGAATCTTCCCCTCCGCAAATGAAACAATATTCACAAAGTTAATCAAAGCCAAGATTTTTTGTAATAAGTTCGGAATGTATGAATTTTGTCTAATTAACTACAATTTCATATTCAGAAACAGTAAAACACGGTGTTTTTAGAATAATTTTGTCTGTTTACTATCAAAGAATGTAGTTTATGTAATATATATAACATATTATATCAATATGAGTGAGTATTATAAGCTCAGTTGGAAAATGTTCCGGAATAAATTGATTTTGTTGCATATAATATTATAGCAGGGAGGTATATTGTATTCAGCAAGCGTAGGAGTACGTGTATTGATAGTAAGTAACCAAATCGGATGCTAGCTACGTGCATTGCATGTCCATTTAGGTATGAATGATTTCTGATGCGGTATGATACCTAATTTCCGTACATAGTACATTCTACTTTCACCTGCGTTGCATAAGAGAAAATTTCCTTGTGGCCGCAACGTGAAAGCAAAAGTCACAAAAGGGTTTTCCAACTTCGTTTACTTTCCCCTACGGTTCCTGTCTGACTTTCCACCTGAGACTACTTTCTTCCGTCTGACTCCAGTTTTTCCACCTACTGCTCATATCCAACTGAGAGAGAGACTAACTTCTTCTGGCTATTGAACTACCTTGTCCCCGTATAGCAATTGTACTGTCTAACAAGAACAAACGGGATGAATGTGTAATGTTCCTTGTTTTGATTGAATTAACTTTTGCAGTCTCAACTCTCCAGACGCACACATGAGCGTATACTTTGTATACAAACTACTTTTGTTGTTCCGGCGGCTATATATGCATATTCATTTGGATTGTTCCACTTTTCTTTAAAATCTGACTTTTCTTTCTATATGCGACTTTGTGAATAAGAAATGGTAAATTATTATCTGCGAATAAGTTATGCTCTGAGTCTCCTCTGGGAAAAATACTTTTAAATGCTGTAATCGCTCTTTCTCATTTTAGAACTCTGCTGCTGTTAGTGTCACAGGCTAATTTAATAAGTAGTTTCCCATTTGGCAACAAAAATTTCTTAGCATTTTAAACCACAATGCAACAACAATGTAACAATATAGCAGTATAAAATTGGATATCTACATATTATATGCTTATATTATGTCATTGTGTAATATATAACGTACTCATAATGTAATTGACTCCTCGTGCGCTATAATTCACCCTTAGTTTAACGAGTTTCTTAACTTTTCTATGAGGTTTAAAACTTTTGCTCTATCCATTGCGTACAATGCCAGGATAACGCTTTTTCTCACTCAATGTCATTCATTCCCGGAAATGTGTAAGCACAGCACGAGTTTCTTAGAAAATTTATATATTGCTGTTTTGGCAAAGAAGTGACAATAATGACGGGAAAGAATCTTTTTAAGAAGCTCCATGAACGAACGAATAATTTTGACATATTATTAATTTTACATTTAGAAAATAAGTTGAGTGCGCATTGTGAGAAGAGAATTGCCGAAGGAATTTAGTATACAAAATTAAATAAGTTCACCTTTTTTAAAGTTGCTAGATTTTTACTCTATTTTGCCCGCCTATGAAACGAAAATTGGGTTTGAAAATGCAATGGTGTATAATTCTATGCATGTCAACATGTTTCGAGATGCAAAGGAGGCTTTGTGCAGGGGTAATTCTGAAGAACAAAATCTTACAAGTTCTAATAGTCCGGAAGAAAAGTTGTGCGCTTTCTCTCAGTCTTCAACTGTATAGTTTTTCTTTGTGAAAATACAGGGCAAAGGTCTATTTTGCTTAGCTGAATATAGGAATTTTAGTATTGCATTGATAAAATGTGAAATTACTTGGGTTTATAGCCATTCTACAGAGTTGTGCAGATATTTATTCACGCAGAACTTTCACCTTGGCTTGACATTAAATATTTTTACGTTTGAATTGCTCACCAAAAGTCTTTGGTGCCTTTTCCGATAAGTAGATAAAATTTTCACGCTACTTCGGCTTCGACTAAAAAGCAAAATGTCATTGCAAGGAGAAAGTCTTGTGCCAACTAATATCTGGCCAACTCTGTAGTACATTATAAGGTGTATTAGATACCTACTTCTACTTATATACTACTATAATATTATTATTACCACAGTCGTCTTTTCCCATTCAGTAAAAATCTGAAACTGTTATTACGAATATATATATCAGGGTCTTATATAAGTCTTTAATTTATTTTCAGTCCTTTTTAGCTAGGTTAGGACTTTCTCATTACTATTTCCAGGCTGAACTCTTATAGATTACACTAGTGAGCTTTGTGTCTCTTCAGCTCTGCTTTCTACTGATTTCTCAACATTATCCGCTTTGGCTTCCTAGTCTCAATTGATTTCCATTGTGGCGGATCAACTCAAGCTTTGCCTCTTTATTTTTCTCTTTCTTTCTTTCTTCCATACAGACTGTTACACTATAGCGTTTAGATAAGATGAGATTTTAGGAAAGCTATACTACATGCATATCAGTATAATGATGTTAGTATAATAAGGTGCTATTTATCTTTCCTACGTCAGTTTCAGATAAAGTTCGACTTCCTACGTCCACGCATGGGATTTCATATTATAGCCATCTGTTAATATGCTCAAATGAAAATCAAAAGGTGCGTTAAAGCATATAGTGTGCTATATGTGCCATCAGTTTACTTACTTTCCTTTCTAATAATAAGCAATTTTTGACTCCTTGAGCACGTTCTCTATCTTCGGGAACCACAACGGTGACTTTTGCATAACCCCATGTTGATTAGATTCCTGTCCTCCCTCTTATCTAAATAATGAAATAATATTGGATATTATGCGTACAAAAATAGAAACTTTCTTCCCTCTTCAGCTCATCATTTCCTATATGTAGCACTGAGAAGGTATATTCTGGGAATATACCATGAAAAAGAATGACGTAAATTCGAAATTAATTAAGTACTGTCTCTTATCTAAATACTGAAAAAATATTGGAATACAATATGTGTACAGAAATAGAAACTTTCTTCAGCTCATCATTTGCCAGATGTAGCAATAAGAAGGTATATGTAGGAATATACGATGAAAAAGAATGACGTATTTGGCATTGATAAAAAATTCGCCAGCTGCCCATTCATGAATTCTCACAGCTCGACAATACTTTTAGTACTTCAAATGAAGTAAAGATTAATTCAGATATGGAGAAAGCCTAAATGGCGTCACAAGTTAATTAGTTAATGCACTTACAAATGCAATTCCTTTTTTCGTTGTAAAGAGAACCGTATCAAAATGAAAAGTAAACAGTGAATTCGTTCAATTAAATAACGCTCTGCCTTTTGTCAGCGCTAAATAAATATGTTTTCTGAATTGTGTATAGCACCGGTGATCAATGCTTTATATATTCCGTAAAGTTGATGCTCATAATAAGTTTGGTGTTGGGAGAAATGCGGTTGTATTTAGTGTGCTATGGTCATCATGACCATGACTATGACATGGCTTGGTGTTTCATTAGTTTCTCTAGGAAATTACACGGAGTCCTAACCAAGATAAGCTTTTGGTTAACTTTACATTGGTTAAATTCATTAACAATAGAGCAACAGTGTTTGAAATTGACGTGGTTTAATGGAAATGAAACTAAGTTCCTGGATCATTACTTCCTGTAACCACTAATTTCGGAAATGCAGGAAAGTAGGGAATATAAAAGCGAGGTGATTTATGGAAAGGTGGATTTTGATTTAATTTGTGGAGGTAAAGGGCAGAGATTTTGGCACATAAGCTTGATACATACGTGAAATGAATGAATAAATCATAAATGTCAGGACTGATATGAAGTTACGGTGACGTAACTACGCGTACGGATCTAGAATTGCTACTTTTGATAATAACAGTAGCAGTTAGGAATGAATGAATATTTTATCCAAATCCGCACATTAGTACTACGAGTAGGAAATAGGGTAAATTCGGGATTCTACCATGTGATTGTTTTAATTAGGTCATTGTGGATTATAATAGTGTGGAACTCTACAAGTCCTTTCAACTTTCCACGCTTTTCAATAATAGAGTGGACTAATTATAGGTAAAAGGAGAGTGTAAGTATGTAGCAGTAAATATTTTAGGAATCAGTGTACAATACATTCTGTGAAGTGTAATGCCAGTGTCCCAGTTGGCTTGGCATGCTATATTTTGGCTGAGTCAAGGACGAAACTTACCAAGTCAAGTGAAATAATGTCAAGAGAGACAGAAGGAACCTTCTGTGAAAACAAAGGGAGACACGAAGCAATTTTGTTACATCGACTAATGTAGATTAGCTACGTTGTAACTCTTTTCTGGCATTTGTTATAGGATTTTAAAGGGAGTGAGCTTTAGCAGGTTAGTAGTTCATTCATGCATAAACATCTTAGTACATTATGGTTCTTACCTATTCTATATTCATTTGTTTCTAGACACTAAAAGAGCTACCCTCTAACTTACATTACTTTTGTTACACTACAAATTACAATTAAGAATTCATATATTCTCTCTGAAATACTCGCTCTCTCTCTCTCGCTTACATAACATTAAATTAATGGGATTGGGGAGGACCGAGAAGTTCTGCTTCAAACTTAACTTTATGGAAATTAACTAACGTATTAACTTACTACAGGATCTTACTATACACTTACAAATTCTATCCCTCCTCCTTTTCCTAAGTTATCCCGAGCTTTGCAAACAATAACATTTGTCCCACATTTTCCAACACAAACATTTACCACTGTAATAATTTTGGCCGCAGTTGAGGTAACTCTAGCCAAAATCACACTGCACCAGCCCTGCCTCTCTGACCATCTTACACTTTATGACAAAAAACAGATACTAGAGATGTCAATGTCACATATAATAAATTGACAAACAGTCTAGTTTACTAAATTAACTCAACCAAATTGCCTCCCGTCTTTAGCCATGTCAAATGAACTTTACTTACTAATTTAATGACGCTATGAAAGTTTCTTTTACCTAACACCTAATGACAGCCTAAATTCTGACGACCTTCCAAAATTGCCAGAAACTACCCAAAACTTCTAGATATTTATTTATGCTTTAGTTGCTGTTGCTAGAATTTTACCTGCCTGCTCTATTCAGTGCTTTTGAGATTTTGACACATTTTATTTTGCTAATTTTTCCATTGCTACTCATTTCTTATTTTAACTTTTATGTAAAGTTGGAAGTTGAAGGTTATTTCGTATTTTCGTGTATTACTATATCCTCTAATTTGTTGTAAACTTTTTTGTTTTTCAGTCTCGGACTTTTACGGCTCAAATGTCCCAACTTCATGAACAACATTCGGTCGAGCTTCAACTTCTGGTCGAAACTTTTCGCAAAAGGAATGCTGAGCTTCGTAAAGAAAAGTAAACAATTTATTTACACTTTATGTTTCGAAAAAAAAAACTTTTCATAACTCATTTTTACTAGAACAGCTGTATTATTACATGGCACAACCAAATTTAATAGATTTCCCCATCATCTCGTCTTTTTCTTTCCAAGATAATGATTTTCTCCATTAAAGTTCCTACAAGAGTTCGCTGACATAAGTAACTTTTATATTCTGGATAATTTTTTTTACTTACCTTCTCTTCTGCATGAAACTATTTTGTGAGTCACTACTACATAATTTATTTATGAAAAATACATTAGTGTTCCATAGTATGTGCAGATCGATACAAAATTGAATGACTCATATTATATTGCTTAGTTACGGTTATACTTGGGGCCTTGTTAAAAATGGTTTGAAAGACATTCTCAATTCCTTTTAGCGTGGAGTGGTTATATTATTTACATCTGCTTTTGCCTTGGTCCACGGATAAAGCAGTTAAAAGCGTGTTGAACATGGAACTGATGGAATTGCGGAGCAAAGTTGATAATAAACTCATTAAAATTTTATAAGCGTTTTTAGCTCGGCCTGGGAATATTCGAGTATAAAATATCAGACAGGATAACACAAGTTGTTATCGTCATTATTATATTATAAGCTTCATTAAGTAAAAGCTTAAGTACATGTTTTGGCTCCATTTTTTGGCTTGAGTGTATTCATTAGTAATACTACTCGTTTGGCCTTAATACCTTATATAGCTTTTGGAAATACATACTTACATTCCTAAATAATATCACCACTATTGAGGGATTTATTGTTAATGCTTGTGCAAAGAGCAAAGGTTGACTGGTTTTGGCCATAAATGAATAGTCTTGTAGTAAACTTAACGCGGACATCATTAACTAATATCGGGACTCGGGAGCCCTCTTCCCCATTTTTTTCATGAATTGCTTTTCCAGGTATTACTAAAACCCTTTTCCATATCCCTCTGCCATTAATTATATTACTGATCTTGAAACTTCCTGGCATTCATTTCTACAACCAATACTGCTTGTTTAGTTAATCCATTCATCCATAAACCTCTAGATTCTGCAATATCAGGACAGGACTCAAGTTGATGTTGATTGATCGTAATCATAAGAATCATAACCTGTCTTAAATAGTCGCTAAAATATTCCATTTTGGCTCATACAGGATATATACCTATAAATCACTTGCAGTTTGCAGTTATCTAATGAAACATGTATAATATTTAGCATTTCTTTTACGCTGCATTTATTTTACGTGCCTACACCAATAAATAACGTATCGTAACAATAGTAGGTTGTATAATGTGCTAGTTTCTTATGTTTGCAAAGTAGTTTAGAAAAATAGCGAATATGTATAAATTTTAGTCAGCAGACTGAAATTTATTTATTATAGGTAGACAGGTTTTTGAGCATGTTTCAAATTGTAAAACAAAACTTTTGCTTTTGTGTACTGGCCCTCAATCAAAGTATTTGTTATTTCACTTTCTGAAAACTGCAAGTGAAGGGATATTATTCTTTAGTAAGCCATTTATTAGGTGCTCAGGCTAGGTAAAGGCTAGGTAGAGGCGAAGGTAAAGTGCGATTTTGTTCAATGTTCAAAAGGGCAGTTGAAAGGAATCGAATGTATGTCCGTTTTAAAACTCAGTGAAAGTGAAAAGCTAATTAGTGTGTGTGTGTGCTTCGGAAACTACTACAGCCTCGCTTCACTTCCTCTCTAAAGAACTAATTGAAAGGAGTTTAAATAAGCTTATAGCTTTCACCAAAAGTGAAGCATAGTTATAGGCTACAGAATATTATTTACCTATGCACACCATAAATTTTATTCTTTAGTAGGTACCTTAGTCCTGATATCATCTGATATCATAATAATTAAGTAGGTACCTACTTAGTGCACAGGTATTTAAGAGTCTGAATGTACTAATGTTGGGAGTTGGGAACATAATACATAGGAGAAGTAAAGAAGGTCACTGTTCTTGAATCGAATGCTTATTATGCATTCGTATTCAAGAATAATACGCTACATCATAGTGTATTAGTTTACAAGGGCTGAAAAAGTCTTAAAAACGGGTTCATTTAAGCTAAGCTACTCTGCTAAATGAGCTACTGCTTTTCTTGAAAGTATTAAGCTTGTGTATAATAATGCCTCGGGATAGCTGATTGCTCATGGGAGAGGGGAGAGAGGAGATTAATTAATTTGAAAAGATGTGCTAAATAAGCTCGTTGGAGCTGCAGCTATTTAGGATGAGCGCTTGTTTTTCTAACTAATAAAATCCCTGGCTTTTACTCTAATGAATGCACACCTAAATATACAAAAGCTGTTTACAATCTATAAGATATAGGGCACCTGCTGAAAAATTTCTGTCATTAATTTTATGCAAACTTTAGTGCGCATCAAAAGTAGAGTATAGTAACGTTATCCTTCTTTCCCTATGTTTATCTTGCTCTTTTATGTTGTAACAGGATAACTACGATACACCTTTGACTAAGCGTAATAATGAGATATATAATATTATGGAAGTAAAAGATTTAGGCCTTTCGTCGCTGCAGCAGACTTTCTCCGCTTTCACTTATCAAATTTCACTAACCTAAATACTTCTTTAGAAAACAAAAGGAAGCTGATTATCCCCGCTCTGCATTTAACGTGGCGTCTGAATATTCCGACAGCTTTTATCACAATCCTTTCATTTCAGCTAAGTCTATTGTTCACGATAATAATTATTATTGATCCTTTCTAATTTTTTAAAAAATACCAGTCAAGTGATTTGAAGTAAACTTTCAATTTTATGTTGCTTTTGAATTTAATTTCTGCTGTACAAACATCATGACCTGAACTACTAATGTGTGTTTTCAATATTCTCCATATTATGACAATTAATATTATAGTATAAGTATAGGTAGGTACTAAAATATTGACAGCATATTGTGCTACTGTCGTGGTCACCGGGTCACGTTCATACCAAAAATATAAAGAAAATCGTAAAGAATAATTCATTATGCATGAAAAATCAATTTAAATAGCTATAACTGCCTCGAAACACTATGAAAAGGTAGAATAAATACAGCAAACTAACTTGAGCTTGCTAATTGCTTGAGAAACGCATTGCAATAGTGTGAAATGGAGACTTCTCCTTCACAGGTAAAATTAATCTCAATGAGTACCTCTGTACGCGGTCAGTTATTGCTTTTGCTCCACTACCTTCGATGCTCGGTCGAATCCTAATCCGCTGTCAGAAGAATTGGATGGCACCGTATTTGAGGTATACCTTATGTAGTTCATCGTTCATCTTCTAAATGATAGGAAGAAAGGAGAACACAGGGGTATCTACAATCCAGATTAACATATTTTATGTGTATCAGTAATGCGTAATGCAGTAATGACTATTAATTAATGAGTAACGAGATCTCTCGTTTCAGTGGTTTCACCTCACCGGCTTAATTTTTTCTGTCATTACTTATAACTTAGAACCGGTTTAACGTTATCATTAACAGCACACTGTTTTATTGTCATGTTTAGGTTACCTGAATTTCTTCCAACGTATTATAACTATAACGATTTTTTAATAGTTTTTCTAACTATCAATCTATTTTTTTAACAGACCACCATGTAGTAACGCCCTATTCCAATATATGGGAGTCTTTACTGCAAGAAGTGGAGATGGATTCTCAAGCTCATTCCGATATCTCGGGTTCCCTCGGCAGACAGGTATGTATGGCATTTATTTAACCTGAACTCTTTTATTCAACAGAATTATTTTAATTAAATATTAGTTATTACATCAGAGATTCCAAGAATATATTATCTTTTGTCGAATGAAAATTGTGCTCAAGGAGAAAGCAGAAATTCATTTTCACTGACAAAGCTAGTATGTAATATAGAAATACCCGAACATTGCTTTTCACTTCAGGAATCACAATTCTGCATGATGTAGACAGTGCAGACTGCAGACTGCTCGACTGCAGAGAACTGCAACTGTAGAGACAATCAAATATATAGTTTCCCATTCACCTGGCTAAGAAAGATGAATATTAAAATAATTTATGTCCTTCGCAGGATTAAACAGACCGAAAAGTAGGCCAGTTGAATTCATTATGCATTTAGAATTTTCTGGAACAAAGCTGTTTGTCTATCCAAGTGCTACAAACTACAAATGCACAATTGTATACAATATCTGTGCTAATGTCCTGATAGTGCATTTTGACATATGGCATCAATCAATCAAATAAAGTATCATCAGTTCAACGACAGTATCAAACCTGGCAAAAGATTGTAGTTGTCCATGTACAAAAACAGAATATTTGTAATCTACCTGACTGTAGTATGAGCTAGATTTTCCTGCTTTGTTTCTAGTCTTCTATTCCCTTCTGATAAAGGGAGAAATAATGTTGAGAAAATCCTCAACGAAACTAAATCCTCTCGAGGACGTGTCGACGTGACTGATTTCACTAATCATCAAGGAGGTTTATTCTCGTCTGACTGACTTGGATTTAGTGTACAGATAAAACCTTTAGCTGTCGGTTTGACCTAACTGGCTCTGGCATCAAAGTTCCATTGCCGAATGGCAATCGCCAAGTAAGGGAAACGATGCGGATGGTTTATCTTTCTTTATGAACTGGAAATGCATGTCATCATTTCAGAGATTGTGCAGCAGCCTTTGGTTCCAGGCTAATGGAATATGGCTGCATATGTTTCTATTTGTAGGAGGTACTCCTTCAAAGCACTGCACTATTTATTGCCAAAGAGCCAGTGTTGACCTTTAGTCATTTGATTTCATGTCATGTTCTAGTCATGTACTAGATTTTCTTTGTATGGATGATCTGACGTTTGATATCTATTGCTCTATTCTTTTTTGATGTAGTATGATGGTTGACTTGAGTGATGTCATTGCAACATGTTTAGTTGTCCTTTATTGTTTGAATTGGGATCAAATAGAAGCTTTACCATTCAGACGCCCACTTTGGCCAGTTTGACCAAACATGAAAGGAACATAACTCATAAACACATAGATAGATGGATAAATAGCCATCACGTAACATTAAACGACATAAACGGGACAGTAAATCTATAACAAAATATAATTATAGATTCTATTATGTAAAATCAACGAACGTAGGTGTATCTTTTAATAAAAGTACCTTGTAGCTTACATAATTAAAAGATTATTAATTTAGGTAAGTATGTAAATATTATTTCATTTTACTTGTCATTTTCAGGTTGCAAGACCCCTGCTGGAAAAGACATTCTGCCTCAAGATTCAATCCAGAAAGGCTTTTGCGCACCGTGAGAGCTTTGAGACTGTTCTTAGCAAAACTGAAACGCTTTTGGCGAACGTAAGTTTTCTTTCAATTCTAAAGATTGTTTTCAGAACTGTTAATTGTTAAAGATGTGTTAGCCTGATTAAATTCTAAATAAATGAGTGCCTGTCTGGTTTAGTGGTGCAGCACATTGCTGCACTTTATGTTGTATAAGAAGGTTTTTAGGTAGGTGGGGGGATACCACAAAGAGTTCCACTTTCACCCGACATGAATTAGATAGAACGACAGAGATTTTGTAAGGTGGTACCTCAAAGAATGTTTGCCAACTATTTCCAACGGATTTAATTGTGACGTTCCTTCCTAACGTGCTACGTGCATAGAAAGCAGGTGAAAGCAAACAAGAAATGCAAACATGCTACTTCATACGGACTATGCTGTTCCTTTTTGAATTATGTGTGCTGCTCAATAAATAACAAGTGTATAGGTACGTACGTACTATGATAAAAGTCAGATAATAAAGCATTGAGGTCACGATGAAGGCAGTATGAAGCTCAATTCTCTCTAAACATCTAACTTTTTCCAGTTTCCCCTTAAATTTTACAATGTTGGTATAAAGTATTTGGATTTTTATGAAAGATCTCACTGAAGAAATATCATGTTCTTGATGCATGCATCGCCTACATTATATTTATTTTTGCATCCCATAAAAGCAAACATTGACAGAGTATGGTTTCAGTATTTCTTCTTCCTACATCTTCTATTTAAAAAGTAAGCCATATGTGGCATATAAAAGTTCATATTTATATAATGTAGAGGATGTAGGACTTGAGACCTCAGACCTTGTGTAGCAATTCATCGTCTGGTTGATTGTGCCGTCTGATTCAGAGTCATAACTTTTTTATAGACATCTAAGAAAGATGCTTTCATGCGAGTATTTGTTTAGCGTTTTGCTACTTCTTTTCAACCCTTCACATATTCTGTATTTATAAGAAAATATTGCGGGCGGACAGCACAATGGAATCTATCTAGGTAACTCAAGTCAAGTAAATATCAAATGAAAGAGAACCGAAGAAGCCAGCCCAACTCCCATTCTGGCCTAGTATAGCTTCTGTATTATGCAAGTAATGATCTATTCATAACTCAAGTGGGTGAAAGTAAAGGAAGAACCTAAACTGAAAGTAAAGGCACACCACACGGTCAGACTCAAACAAAGTACAGACCTTATTAAAAGCATACACTTTGTCATTGAGACCTTTTTATCACATAAAAACAGGTCAAATACATGAAAAAATATACTTGGTAATTTATAAAAAGTCTATACACCAATTCCTACACATATACAATGAAATATCGTCACAATGACACCGGACATGAAAGGCTGTAAATAGAAGCCTTCCCTTTTCACTATTTTTTTTACTCCACATGCATACGTATACATGTATTAGGTATGGTATAAGTACATATAATATTATTGAACTACACCTACATAGCTAACAAAAAGTGTCAAATATTCAAACGAAACAACCCAGCAGTGATAGATACGTAGTACACACACGACATGGTTGTCTGTGACATCCTTTTTTGAAATAGTAAACACTGTTGTAACACTTGTGCTTTGCAGAGGGACTTGGGATTTGTGCAAATATTACGTAGGAATTGTATCACGTACAAATATCGGACAGTACTCTTGGGCTAACGCGTATTTGACAATTTCATTTTGCCAAAATTTCCATGGTTGGCATTAAATTTTGCAGTCGATGAATTGGATTGGAACGAGATATGCGTAATTTCCAAAATTGGCCAGAATCATAATTGCCCTGATCGGCTACAAAATTTTCATAATTTTCCTGATTGGCCAGAAAAATTCGCAGAATCAAGGTGACACATAATCGTTTTGGTTTTAGACAAAATTAATAACAGTTAAATGAATCAGAGCTTACCCATTATAAAAGGGACAATTAATGTCACTCGTATGATTATCAACATGATAAACGGTGACTAATAGTTTGAACGAATAAAATATAATGTTTCTTTACCAATTCTATGTAACTGTTGCAAAATAAGTATGTTGCAAAGAATAAAATTGTAGAAAATGGTTCTTGGTTTTTTGGGGACTGCCAATTTAAAAGAAGAGACAGGTAATATTTACTATTTACGGTAGTACAGTATGTAGGTACCTATCTCTTTGTATTATGTAGTGTCTACTCCATGGTACAAAGATCTTGAGTAAACATGGAGATACGCACTGGTAAACGTTACAAGTAAATCGATCTTACACGATATACCAATGTCAACTTCAATGGTCGTTTCCATATATTTCCTATAGGGTAAACTTACGATCAGTACTAGTTCCTCTTTGATTTAGTAGTTGTTTGCTTTAGTGCTCAGAGCACTAAATGCTGGAAGAAGGTAAAGAAGATGAAGCCGGGCTATAGCCAGAGTAGGACGAGACATGAAGTTAAGTACACTGAACAAATGACTGCAGAGGAAGCCAGACACAAAGTGTGTGGCTAATTTGTGATTTGTTGCGGGTAGTTTGGCCGCTGAGAAGGCACAACCTCGTCTTTTCATTTCCTTCCTATAGAACCTACTTTCTTTTTGCTGCCAACAATGCTGAACCCAGTTCATGGACCTATACTCGAAAGTAATGGCCTCTATATGTTTATATGCGGCTAGATGCTCTTTTTGGGGATTTTTCATGCTTTGACCCCTTAATAGTGAAATAAATGGCGAAAAAAAATAATATTACTATTTTAACTCATTTTTAAATTGGGTATCGACAATGGTAAAACTTTTCATCGCTGTTCTCCGTGATTTTTGAGATTATAATGGATTTTTTAAATTAAAGATAATTTTGTGATATTTCAGACGTACCGAGACTACAGTGACGCGTGTTTGCAGCACATTCAACAAGGGAGTAACAGTACATTATCTCAATACTATGATGCCCATAATGCATACGTACAGCAACTTCGAGGAACCAATGCCATGTTGAAAGAATATCATTCTGAAACGCTCCCTGCTCTTCTACAGGTTCATATTTTCTCATACCTTTCATTTTCAATCTTTGCTTTCAACTGTGAACTAATAGAAAATTTTGTTCTATTTTTATGTACTATGTGCAATCTATTAGTATGTATTTGTAATTTAGTCAGTCAGTCAGTAGCCTACCAACTGAAGCATAGAATGGCAAAGTGAAAACTGTCAGTAGGCAATTGTTATAAATGAGAGCAATTTGCATTACTGTTTAGAAAGGTCTATTTTATGTTGCATGATTTTAGTATTGTAGAAGTGAAAGTAGATTGTTTCACTTAGAGTGTCATTTCAAGTTAGTCTAGTTGAGGCAAAGGTACAAATTGCTCTGTAATCTCTACACACAGTTTTACGACACAAATGGCATGACATTACGATATTATATTGTAGCAAAGCCGTCAATGTTTATGTTCTGGACGAGTCCAGTTATGTAAGTTTTGATGAGTTTCTCTAGACCATACAGTTTATATACAGTAGAAACTAAACACACCAAGAACAGAGCAACACTTGTTATATAACTTTACATTAGGTAAAATTGCACTACGTTCCGTGAATAGAGAATATCAGTTGTTAGTTAATCTTATGTAGCCTTGACATGATGCAATCAATGGTGTCTTTCTCTTGTCTGTGAAAAAGTAGTTTCTCTGCTCGCCTGAACTTTTTTCTCTTTTATTGACTGACTATGTAGGGTAAGTAAGTATTCTTTTCCTACGCCAATGTCACCCACCTATAAGATACTATTCAGAACTTCTTAGGAACTAAGCCAATAATCACGAGTAACTAATGCTTTGGGCACATTACTTGTCTTACTAGAAAAGAGTATTAGTGGTGGAAAGGCTGTAATTTTCTAGTTTTAGCAGATACTACCACTCCAAACAAGTCACTCCATAACAAATTGACTAAAAGATCAATCGCCTTTCATTTGTATTTCTTTCACACTAACTTGTTTCAGAACAGTCAATTGGCCAAGACAGGTTTCATTTGAATTTTATAGACAGCCAGCTTACAATGTCATCCTGACTAATGGCTTTTCTTTCCACTTCTCAAGAATTCAACAAAGCTGTAATTACCTAGTCAAAGCAGAGCCACATCATATCCAGCACCATAAATCTATCATACCCTTCATTTATGTTGATATTCACTTTTTACCTTTAAAATTTCTTTCTTTACATCGAATTTCAGGGAGAATTTGACCATGTGTTCCTAATTTTGATTGACTTTAATTATCAAAACTGTATTTTATTAGCATCTTGATTTGACGCGCTAATTTTGTTTTCGCATCATGTTTTAATTATGCTCTATCTTTTGTTCTTAGGAATTGGAAGAAATCTACACGGACTTATGTGCTATGCTATCCGAGTCGGTCCTCCATGGGACTGAGATCATTTCCAGCAAAGTAAGTTACGCTGCCACTTGTCTTTGATGTAATAAAATCTAATGGTAATGAAACCTAATGGTATGTAGCTAATTGTCTCCTACTGTGAAAAGAAACGAGAGAATGTATATAATGAAGTGAGAAATATGGCTAATTGTCTCAGTGAGGAACTAATTAAGTGACAAAAGCAGTTCTTCGCATTTCAAACTTAATAATTGCATCCTCATTATAATTAAAGGAATGGGAGAAGAAAGATAATCATGAATCCAAAGGCAGGCAGTAGAAAGAAAGACAAATATTTCCACTAATGTAATCAAGGTACATTACCTAAAGGAATAAATTATTCAAAGAAGTGTAGAAACGGTGTAGATACACCCCACAGAATTCTCTGTTCTACTAAAAGTGGCTAGAAGTTGAAGAAAGAATTATTTCGTCCGTAGCTATCGATTTCCTGCGAATAAGAGAAATAAATGATAGGATCGCTCTAATTGTCCAAACTATGCGTTCAGAGTTGTGTAAGACGAAGGAAAGTGAGGTGGGAAGGAACGTCGAAAACGCAGAATGGAATCTGTTTTGTCATTTCATGATGTCATACTCTGCTCGTCCTCATTCCTCATCATGTTCAAGACAAGTGCCATTGTCCTACACGTCTTTTTCCTTTAGTGTCCTATCTGAATTCACGAGAGCAGATGGCGATGAAACTGATGAAAGCGAGCGTAGCAGCATAGCAGAAGAATTGGATGTATCATGTAGGAAGATAAATAAAAGTGAAAGCATATGTCCCATCCCCATCTCCTGTTTTTACTATAAGATTGTGAAATCTAGACGAGAATCAAGTCGCTCCACTCGTCTTAAGTAACTATATAGATGTAAATCTGCCAATTTTTCACATTGGAGTACGTACATACTTACCTTGTACTTATCTTTAACACGTGCCACAAAATTGCATTGCCCGTAAGGTGCTTTTCTATCTATTGTTGTATGTAAAATATGGTTGAACACATTCGTCATCCTTCGAAGAGAAAGTGCATTCAACCACAGAACAGCCTTTTCCTATTCGTTAACGTTTGCCTTCGTAACACCTACTCTCATTCTCCTCATCATACGTACGCAAAGCCTGAAGAGAAAGTTTATTTGCTTTCTCCAACTCGAATCGTTTCCTTTAGCGAGAAAGCATTTCCGGCACTACTGACTATATAGCCTAAGTTGTCTCACTGTGAAACACCAAAATATATGAGAAAGCCATTTAGGAAAAGCACAATTACTAGTTTTGGCATGTTTAACTATATCCATTCCTTTTCATAGCTCGTGTACTTACCGTATAGGATGCGTAAATAATAATAACGTAAATAATGAACCTTTTCATTCTGGCTCCCAGTTAAGTATAACTAGTGATATTATAATGTTTAACCACCTATTTTTGCAAAAACTTGTAGCGTTGGGCTTTTGAAAGAATCAAAAATCGAAAAGAGTCATAGCAAAAACTATTTCTATGATAATAATATAGTATCATGGTCTAAGTTTACGAGTGTCAGTTGCCCCAATTTTCTTATTTTTATTGAAATTCGCTGGAAAGTTTGAAACGAATAAAAAGGGATGACGGGGGATTATGCTACTTAACAATTTGTGTCTAGTATGCAGAATAATTTATAATCGAACAGTTTATTATCATATAATATACGTGATTTGATTACAGGTGTTACATGTAATGAAGGTATTTAGTACTGCAATGTGTGCAAAAATGAAGCAGGGACGAATAGTTTAGACAGTGCATAAACTTATAGGGTATGAAAAAGTAGAGAAAAGAAAGTCGTGGATGTAAATAAGTTCAGACAGCTAGACGAACATGACAAGGAGTAGCATGTAATGTAGGTGCATCTACCGACAAAAGAAAATGAGCAAATCTTGGTAAGTTAAAAATGCGAGAAGGAACTCCATATAGAGAGAGAATGAGATGGGGATGAGATTGAGATGGGCGAGAGGTAGATGAAAAGTTCTTGCTTCTATTGTCATATCTTGAATGCCTACATGTTTGTCTACTTTCCCCTTACATTTCCATGAGGTGGATGTGCTTTAAAAGAATTTTATCTTCTCTTAGCAGTGTAATAGTGCTCTATAATGCCCTTCTTCCCACTTCGTGACAAATATTCTTTGCATAGTTTTTCTTGGTTATCACCCACGTAAAGATTAAAAGAATTCATACAAAAGATATTCTGGTAGAAGGAAAGCACGATCTGTGTTCGTGCTAGTATGCATATACATGGATATTAAGTGGAGGAAGGCAGGAAGCATACCTGTGTAATACTTTTCGCATTAGTTATTCGTTTGAACTAAGTATACCTACGCTAGTCTTTAAAAGTTACGCAATAGAAACTCAGCTGGGACAACGGAGAGCTGGATGATAGTGTAGAATAACAGGGACACGTGTGTGTACAAGTAAACACATTCCGTCCGACTGAGAACAGACACTTTCAATCCAGTTTGCAATGCATTAGATAAAAGTGGAATTAAAAATTGAAAGAAAATGACACGGCCTTACAGAGTCGTGTTATAAGGAACATTATGTACGCAAGTGTTAGATTGCTTTTTTTTCTGCTGCCTTAACTTGATGTGATGTGATGGGATGCTGAAGCAGAAGAAAAAGATTGCCAAGAAAAGCCAAATAGGACATGAAAACGAAAAAAGCTACCATAAAAAGATGTGAATGAAGATTTGAGCCTTCCTGCCTCAGTGGCATAGTTTTAAAGAAAGGTGGACATGGCTTGTTGGAAGCTGGAAATTTCTTCCAGTTCAAAGTGCGTACGCGACTTGTGAGTAAATCTAAGAATTAAGCTCAGCAAAGATTCAGTACACGTCAGTTAAAGGATTAGATATAGTGCATAGGAAAAGAAAGGCAGCTCCCTTGCCATCTTTGTTTCTCGGGAGGGACATCACTTTTTTGAATGATCGACTTAAAGTGTTTTGCTTCTTGGTGCCTCTTCCTTGTCGCACCTTGGCTTTTCCGTTGGATTCACACTTCTTCTGCCTGCTTCTTATACTCTACAGACAAGATATTACCTAATACCTAAAAGTGCGCATCCCTGTTATGTGGCTTTCACAAATTCCTATTTCTTTGTTTTGAGTTAAGCTGTAAGATTCCAAAGATACGAAATGATTCCTAAAAGGTCCCTATTCTAGACAATAATGTTGAAACATTAAAAGTCTGCCCATGCGATGCAGGTATCACTTCCTGCCATTTCTTAAGATTTACCTCCTGTGGTTAAAAAAAGCAATAAAGGAATAGGTCACTAAAAACAGTATTTCTTTAAATACTGGCACTTGGCACACATGTTAAAAAAATAAATAGAGAGTAGAGGTTCTAGACGATAGAGTAGAGGAGTCATAGAGAAAAGCATGAAACTGGCAAATTTTACTCGACGCGCCATTTTTGAAAACTGATCAGTATTTGGTTTTTGTATTTTCAACAGGCAACGGAGACAAACCGACGATACGAAGCGTTGGCATCAGTTTGTCGAAACATCAATGGGACACAGGACCTACGAGAGCTTGTGAAGACAATGGTAGTTCCAGCAGCTCAAACGCAGCGTCATGCCTTCACCCTGCCACTTCCTCTTCTGGAAGGAGATTTGAACCATGTAAGTAATTCATGACATGACGATTAGAAACAGAAAAACGTGAAAAGCAAGTCGAAACCTAACCACCGTGCTTTCCTGAAGAAAACCCAGAGAAACTGTATTATCCCATTGTAGGGTAGAATACTATTTTATTGTAAAAATCTAGAGAAAGAAAAGCATTTAATCGTAGTTGGAACCTGGAGCTGCAAAACTTGATTCAACTGATAAGCCCACCACAATAGAAAATTGTATCAGAATCAGAATATCCATCCTGAAATGTTCCCCAAGTTTGGTAAAATTGCACATACCAATATAATTGAGGTATACTCGTACAGTCGTAATTCGTCTACTTATACTATACATTATATATGTTTAAATAATATAATGGCAAACCCGAAACCCAACTGAGCTGAGCAGCTGCATAGAGTTAAAAAGGTAGATTCTCCTTCTTTTACCTCTATGAGCAGCTGTGGTACGTAACTTGTTAAAGGTTTTAAGATATTTCAGATGTTATTTCTCTCGAAACTGACATTTCTGTCTGAACCTGTCTTGTGTGACGTTTTATTGCAATTGCACACATACAGTGGAAAATGTACTTACGGCCTTACGGCTATGCTCCTGTAGGTAAGTTTTATATAAGAGAAAAAGTACTATAACTGCAGTTATACACAGTTACACAATCCTAGGGAGGGATGTAAGATCTTTTTGTATTTTTAAACAAATGAAATGCAATTTTCTTTTTTAAGAGTACCTCAGTCTCGGTTTGCTTTCTTCTTTAACTTGGCATTCATACCCTTTTTGTTTGTGGAAAGAATGAACGAGGAACATTTGGGGCACGGGCGCTACTACTGTCAATAGTCGTGAGACTACAGGTCTTGAAACGACTGTGAAAGGCAGCAGGCTAGACCCAAAGTAAACCATGACATGAAATAACTACCCGGGTCGGGTTATACTTATTATTTACTTAAAGGTCAATAAAGTTAGCTACCCGCCTGACTGCTACTGTAAGAGGCTCTAGGAACTTTCTACTATTCCGAATGGTTCCTATTAAATAAAATATTCACGAGTGACCTACAATAATACTCAACTTTTCTATACTTTTGCACACAAGCTACACCTGCATCTCAACTTTATGCTATTACAATCTTTGTTCACCAAACTTTTGAGAAATGAATTTTACCCAACTATTCCTTTCGGCTTTCAATTTCATTTCAACAACTAAGTGAAATAATATCAAAGGTTTCACTAATATTAAGTACATAGGTGTAATTGAAAATTGTAAAAATTTTCTAGATACAAATTCATACAAATGTAGTTTAGTAGTATAACTTCATGACAGAACTTGTATTTGGGTCAATAAGTAGTATTACAGTCAGCAAATTGAAGATATTATATATTTATGCACGAGTAGTTATGTAGTACGTAGTACCAAAGTACCAAGTACCAACCAATTTAGTTAGTTTCAATGAAGATTTAAAAAAATCGTATTGCATCTGTAGACACGTGAAAACTTCTACTCATTCTATTCGCCTGTGTAGTACATATTATGTGATACATTAAGTAATTAGTAAATGCATGTAGGGCTACATCACAGAATATTCCACGTTTAAATGAAATTAGAGTTTTATGAAGTAAGTGCTTTCTGTAAAATATACCTATATGGTATAAGGTATACACAGACTCTAGAGTGAAAGTCTTTGGAGTGTCGTATACTCGTTTACCTACTTATCTTTCTAACTGAAACGCAAGAATAATTTTATAATAATTTACTACTTTTCTTTGACTCAGTTTTCCTTTCAGATCAAAGTAAAGTGCAAAGTAGAGTGCAATGTCTAGACAAAACAAAATATTCATTGTTTGTCTCGTGCTTAAGTGATGTGACATAGTTTGTACTTAAGTGCATTATAGATGTCTAAATCAATTGTCATCAAAGCAATCGGGGGTTATACAATTTATATATGTAGCTAAAATGAAAGTATTCTGTAAGTTCGGATTTTCTGATTGTGAAATTTCGATAGGGTAAACTGTCAACTGTATTCTATCATACTTATTTCCATAAAATATAGATAGTAGCATGCATGTTATACGATAGGTACTTAATTATTATCTTAATTCTTAATAGCACTAAATGCGTCATTTGTATTTTTGTGTAAAGGATCTATCACTTGTGCCAGTATTGAAAGATGAAATAATTCTGGATCGTCTGTCTGTCATGCATGTTATACGATACTTAATTATTATCTTAATTCTTAATAGCACTAAATGCGTCATTTGTATTTTTGTGTAAAGGATCTATCACTTGTGCCAGTATTGAAAGATGAAATAATTCTGGATCGTCTGTCTGCCACCATGGCTCGAAGTCGCCTTGACTCTTTGAAGAAAGAGATGACTGAGCTCGAGTCGGAAATAAAGTCATTACAGGATTCTCTAGACACACTCATCAGAATTCAATTAAGGTACAGTAATATAATATAATTAATCTGACAACTGATACAGATTTCGTTATTCAAGGCCAAAATTATTAATTGTGGCACAGCATTGCCTACATTCCATTACTTATTGACAGTCCTAATAAGTTGGAACCTTAAACGTTTAAGAATTCTAATATGGAGGTGCATGTATTCTATAATACAAATTGGAAATGGGAGGAAAAGTCTAACTAAAAATTTACAGGCCGAAATGAAAAATGGAGCATAAATTTTAGCATAAAATTACAAACTTCACAATAACTGAAAAAGACTTCATTTCTTAGGGGGAAAATACGTACATGATGAATTTACTGTACGATGTAATTTGTATAAATGGGGTTAAATGGAAATGGTTAAATGTAATGGGGTTAAAAAAAGATGTTATCCTTTCAAAATTGAACCACGTTTTTATATTAGTTGAGGAGCGAATTACAGAGGTAGGTATCTTAAGACCCCCTTATAATTCCAAATGCATCCTGTATCTTAAGCGAGGATACAGTTATACTTATATAGATACTGCCGTGGTTAAAACGTTAAGAAATATAATTTCTTTAGGTCGATTACTAGGTATATGAGTAAGAGCTATCGAGGTTTGTACAAGATAAAATGTTGGGTTTAGTTTGACGCTCATCGCTTCATCAGTTCAGTTGAGGTCACGTCAAACGCAGCCAAGCTCCATAAATCACTTTCCCCGGTTTTCCCCAAATGCTCGTAGATGGTTACCGTGTTTGGTTAGATCTACGGTTGAAAACGGGCAAGGAAAGACTAAATGAAATAAATGGGCCGGAACGGAATTGATAAAATGATAATCAGAAACACGGCAAGGAGAAAGTCTTTTTACAACACATAATAAAAACTTTCAACTTGGCTCACTGATAAAAATGTGATTGCCCTGGTAGAAGAGAAAAGCGTTTTATTTTAGTTATACAGACAGCAGCGTTTGAATTTACACTTTAGTATTTCGGGGAAAGCATTCCGTTTTCTGCTACCTGGACCATAATATAGAAGATTGCGGAGAATTCTTGATAGAACTGCATTTATCACTATCACAGTAAAAGCAATGTTGTACTAAATGGATGAAGAATATTAGTTGTAGCCACCAAGATATAATAATATTACAACCAACTATAGTAGTAGGGGACTTAAGAAATATTATGAATCTAGAT
>JABASI010000524.1:0-37173 GCA_019776505.1 Tomocerus nigrus | reverse complement strand
TAGTTCAAAGTTCCGAACGATAAAAAATGACAGACGTGGAATTCACAGAACCCAAAGATTTGCTATGTAGGAATAAATGCATAATATGCTAAATAATTATTTGTTTATCTAAATGCTTAAATCAAGTATTAGATATTTCATTAATTTTCAGTTCCTATTTACAACAGAGATTTTTAAACCTTTAATAAAAACGGAAGGGAAATGAAATGACAACTGTACCTTGGGGGCCATTCTGATGATCGTAGTTATATAGCTGCGACTCCGAGGCATTTTGCCTCATACGAGTGCTAAATGAATACTAGAATATAAGGAAGCACTACATTTCTATTTTGTAGCCCAGTTTGGTTGGGTGACACTAATACAATTGGTATTTAGTGATTTAGTGTCAAATGGTGGGAAATGAAATGATATTTATTTTAGTCCATAGCTATGAGGATAACATAAGTGTAGCCTAGACGTCTGGTAGACGTTCAATACAAAAATAATAAGTAAAATCAACGACATGGAATGGGCAGTTTCCAAAAAACCAAATACACCGAATAAAAACGCAAAGCTTTAAAATTAAAAAGATATGAAACTTTAATACTATGCTGTCTATGCTATCAGTCCCATTTTAGCATTTAAATCATTGCCTAATAATTTATGTATGTATTACGCCAATATTTGTTATCGTACGGCACTTTACCCTGTTGAATATATTCTTCATCGCTATTTCTGCTATGAAAAACCATGCAAATGCAAACTTTTAGATATGAATACCGTACTGCTACAACCATTACTATCATTGACCCCTTTTATATATTCACAAGTAAACGTAAAAACCCAGTAGGTATTGTAGTATTGGAAATGGGAGCATTTTATAGCATTAGCAAAATAGGGCATTGTTTAGAAGGGACATGTATTAAGATTCAAGGAAATTTCAATTAGATCAACCAGCAATCTATGTTTCATACTAGTCTGCGGGACACGGTTACTAGTAAATATAATTCTAAATTTCCTCAATGCTTTTTTTTTAAATGTGACGACACATTTTGAAAAACAACACAATATACAGCATATTTTATCATTCTAGGCTTCCTCAATGTTAAAAAATATTTTACCACGAATTGATGTGCAATTCGTATACACTTTTGAAAATTTTTACCGAAATGGCAAGAATTTATATTTTTGCTATCTTGCTGTGGTTTGCTTATATATTTTTAGATTTGGAGACTTAGACAAGTAATGTTGATCGAACGATAATTTGAAAAAAATAAAAAAAATGAAAAAAAAATAAAAAACCACCTTCCATAATATTCTGTAATTTACTGGCTGTTTGCAACACTGAAAGGATCTATTTTATGTTTTGTAAACAAACCCTGGATGATGGGATTTAGCAGTTGTTTCATAAATGAAACGAATCGTAATAAATGCTATCTATGAAGACAAATTAATGGCTTTACCTGCACATGACATGAAATGATATTATTAGAAGATTACAGGTTACATTAGGTACTGGTACTAGCTATTATTAACGCAAAACGCTATTATCTTTATCAATCATGATACAAATGATAGCATAGCGCAAAGAGTGTTTTTGCTAGATGTTTCCTATTCGGGACTTTTAATAATGATTCCGACAAATATCTGGTCGAAAGAGCAGTTTTGCTGCCGTGTGCAGTGTTCTCATTTCTCAACGAAGTTTCATTCAAAGACAATCATTGTCAATTCCATATAATTCATTATTATATTGGTTTAGCTCAGTGTATCGTATGTACCCAATATAAAAGTCAGCCGTACGTACACAATATTGACATGACACTGCCGAATACTGGGACAACTTTATTTGCCATTCAGAAAAATGGACAAGGAGTGGGTGAATCAGCGAACATGCACACAGTGTAGTTTGTTTGTAGTGAAAAGAAAATGTAAATAGGGACACAGAGGTAAGCATTCTATTGTCATATTATATACCTACCTACGTAAAACATGGAGAGACCTTTTTTAATTCTTACATGGACCATTTATTTTATTTCATTTTACTAGGTTTAATTCGTAATGTTAGTTCTTTGTTATTTGTTGCTGCACAGTGCACAGTGATCATGATGAGCTCATTTATAATATTTCCAGCTACACATAATCTAACTTAATAGCTTCTGCTAAAAGTCCACTTTATTTCGTGTTATTAGAACTTGGAACGAAGAGTAGCAAGATCGTTGCTATAACATGTAGACTGCAAGTTTAATTAACCTGGTGGTTACCCTATTTAGCTAATTAATTTCCCCAAATACCTGAAATGGCAATGACATGAAAGCTGGTTATACTGAGTTTAACCGGCAAAAATAATGATACCATTTTTCATTGAGATGCATTCCGAATTAATTTTTAGAGATGAAATGCTTTGTTGTCTATCTACACTTATATATTGCCGAGTAGCCATCACGCTAATGTATTCGATACCTATTTATATAGCTAGTTAATAGTAGAAGTAGATAATATTTTTATACTATCTACCATCCGCTCACTATTTACACATTGCAGTTTTTATGCCTTGTGTCCCTGGCACTGCTTTTTCCTAATGAGTTTGAACTGTATTCGTGGTGGATACTAAATAGTCAAATTATTATATAACAACGCTCATTAACATATTGCTTATTATTATGATAATAATTACACTGTATAGCCTAGACAGCATTAGTGGTGGCTTTGTATAAATAATAGTATTACCTGTACAACGTACAACCCGTACTATTACTATTCATAATTATAGTTACAGACGTATTATAATGTTATCATCACCTTGGGTTATCTCAGTTGGCACTACTACACTAGTGTAGCGCTACAAAAGGAACACGTCTCACATTATTATCATTTACTGCGTGACATTGCGTTGCGTGAGTATCTGTCTGCATGTGATAGTTTGTAGTTGTACTTGTGGTGTTTATACTTATTTAACTTACATCCTTTTTTATAATCCAATACGGATATGTAGTTCAAAGCTAAACGATAATATTTATAAAATTTAAGTGTTGAATGTATTTTTAATTCGTAAAATAGAAAACTTCAGGAAAACTAAATAGCTATAGTTCAAGGTGTTTGAAAATAAATGAATGAGTTTGAATGAACGCTGCAAAAAGCGGTGAAAACGTTATTAAACGAGAATTATTAAAAATTAGAAAATATTTCCTTACAATTATTTACGAGAAGAAAGTTTTAAGAGGCTGAGTTGTGTAGTATTCGGATTTCTTGGAAAGAACAGATAAGTTACAAAGGTCTTACCTTTTAATCAGAGTAAAGTGCATTAATTTAATTTCCACGTATTTATTACTAGTACTATGTAGGCAGTCTATGTATAGTCGCCGTAAAAGTTTATAGAGTAGGTAAGTAAGTATAATGGTCGATATTGTTTGTCTGCACGTTGTTGGTAAAGAACAATGTGTGGAGTATTAAGGTAGTAATAAATGTGAATGTTAGTGAATGACAGACTGTTGTTCTGCTCTGTTTCATCTGCCCAGACAAGGGAAGATGTTATACGAGACTAAAGAGACGTGAGTAAAAAAGTAGAAACGTACCTTTTTTGTTGGAAGTATTGGACTTGACTGAGGAGAGCTAAAAATATCATCCCGGTCTGTTTCGTAGAAACTCTCCCGAACCGAATGGTAGCTTCTGTAAGGACTGAGCGGCTCACTATAATCAGAGTTGGTATCTGAAATCAAGTCAGTGATATCCTGGGCACTGTGATAAATGCTTGACACGGAGCTCTTGCTCAGCCGCCATCCTTCCCGACGGTCATTCCCAGCCCCAACTTCGTGGTGGCGAAGAAATTTCTCCCGCTCGCCGGCGACCTCCCCTTCTGGGGCTACTGCCCCGTTCGGCTCCTTCGACGCCCCACTCGAGCCCGCCACTTGTCCCAGGACACCCTCATCTCTTCGGCCGAAGGGACCCAGGTGTCTCAAGCCGATGAGAGATCTGCGGGGCTGCTCAATTGGACTGGCGGCAATGTTGTTGCCCCCGTCCTCTTCGGCTGTTGGCGACTCGCTGCCGACAGCGTATTTATTAGATGGGTTTGCCATTCATGCGAAAAGATGCCAACTGTCTCCTTCTTTCGATTCCTTGCTAACTCACTTGTCCACTCTGATCCCGGTAGATACTGTTTCTCTCTCGTCGCGTAGGCAGGAATAATTTTAATTGCAATTTTCCCCTTATTTACTAATTATTTTTTATATTAGAAATTCTGTATCATAATAATTTTTGACAATGAAAGAATGTCTTATATTCTTTTGTTTTGACTATTTTTAATTACATTGATTGCTTTAACGTAATTATTATTGCTTATAAATTTTTGCTAACTATGGACTTATCTCTCTACTACATCTAGAACTACTCACATATAATTTTCACATTAGACTATGCATAAAATTATAGTTTGATCAAGCACAATAACTATATATCGACAATAATTGCGATTAGCACCAATACACGCAGGTATTCGTTTAGACTTTCAAATTGAAATCTGTGTATAATATTTAAAAGTTAATTTGTACTTATAAGTAGTGTAAGAAATTTTATATAATTACATATTGCATATTTTTACTGTCTTGATTGACTAAGTTCCCATAAATTCTATGTATTCTACGTTCTACAACATTTATTACAACCGGATTTATTAGAATGTATTTTAAAGAGCTGATTTTTTCCCAGCAGCCTTACGCTTTACTATACATATAGCAACAACAAGAAAAAATATTAAATATTGAAAGAACCAAAGCGAAGTATTGGTCTAGGAGAAGGTCTCTTAGTCGACTGGACAATTGGTAACAGAATTGCGAACATTTTAATATGTTGCATTCGTTTATAATATTAAAACATTAGTATATACATTTAATTAATTTATAATTTACGCTACCAGCTACAAGTATAATAACAAAGATAAACATTTAAAAACAATATCTGTCTGATTGGGTATAATAAAATATTTTTAAAAAACAAAGAGCAAAGGACAAGCTCAAGTTTCAAGATAAATATTTACTTCTCCTTAACCAGCTCCTTGATAAAGGTAATATTATAATTATAATAATTTAAATAGCTGCAACATATTACGCTACATTTTACTGAAGTTTAATTTCTTTCCGTTTCTCTAAATTGATTATGATTGGTAGAACCACATGTCGGTAATATTTGTCTTTCATAGGCACAGGCACAAAGCACATAATATAAAAACGTTGGGAAAACACGAGAAATCGAGTTCGACACTCCAAAACGTATGCAGGTAACAAGTTCCTATTTTTAAACCCCAGTACAGATATTTAGTCGTTATTAAAACATTGGAACTGATTGTGAACACTAGCACTTGAAAAACAGACTTTTTGTAGTGTGACTAGAGATTTGATAGGAAGTGTGATTGTTTATTGGTAAAATATTGTTGGCAGAAGGATGATGTGATTGAATTAGGAATCCCAAGTCGCTCTGTTCATGTGTATAAATGTTATTCTGTCTAATCGAGTAGCTTTGCTTTGGTTAGACACAAATGCGAGAAAGACACGGCTGGAACGATTTGAATCCTATCAAGTAGTATAAACAATGAGAAGAAGTTTGTCTTATAAATCAGGTGTGATTATTTGTTATATTATTTTATTGCAAGCTATGATGATGTTTTAAGTCTTAGGAATGTATACAGCCAGACTACACATCTACCAACTACAAGAAGAGACTACTAAACGTCAACGTCCTCACTCACTCAGTCACTCACTACTCACTATCCACGTCCAATCTTATTCTAAATCTAAAAAGGTACCTAGCTACCCGCCGATCTGTCAGTCCAGCCTTACGTAATAGACAGAAGAGAAAAGAGCATTGCTAGGAGCGTCCTATTTTATATTCTGGCCGTATAGAGCGAGAGTGGCCATATAGATCGCACCTTTTTCCGTCTGCTCCCTCGTCTTCTCCTAATATCCTGTTTTATGGACGTGGGTTAGTCGTCGTGTGTGTACCTACCTGACTTATTTATGTCGGCTAAGGTAGACTGTTTAAATCTTGAGGGAATTCTCATTCCTGGTCGACTACCTAAAATCAGTTAGGCACGGCCACGGTTATTTCATTAGATTACTTACATAATAAGTAGTTCAGCAGCGTACTACAACACAACCCCCGCACATACATACGTACAGCTCAATGTACACAAACAAGTCTGCTCTGCTCTGTTTTGTATATATTATGAACGGAGATCCAACTGCTGCTATGATATGACCCAAACCCAAGTCACAGATGGCTAGCCTATTGTTAGATCTCCCAATTAAGTGCTTTACATCTACTATGTTATGTAGGTACCTATTTATGTATATAATTTATAAGTATACATCGTCGCAATACTGGCCTTATAACACGACTCAAATAATAATATAAACAGAAAATGTTAAGGCTCGTGGCTCGTATGTTCATCATCAATGCGTATGACGATGTTATTACTCTCAATTGTTCCCTTTTCCTTTTCTATGCAGCATTTCCTTATTATTCTGCTACATAGCATTCAGCTCTAACCGTAGAGCAATCATGCAATGCGTCTTTGTTCAACGATAATAAATGAGTTGAATAATTTCATTTATGCGTGATACACACATTCTGTTGTTTCCACGACGGAATTTTGCTTGGGCAAGGCATTTAAAACCAGGGAGACTGGAAAATATCGAACCAACTGAGCCAACTAACTGCACTACAGCTTTTCACACATTAATTCACAATGCTATGTGCTCATGTTGGCTATTTTACAATTTTGGGTACAGTGTTACACATTTCCAGAGTATGAGTAGGAGGAAAGGAAGTAGCATGTGGGATAGTATAGGGAAGATCCCCCCTTATAAATGGAAGCATATGAAATATTATATACTTTGGTAGTTCGGGCTTTTTCTGATGAGAGGACTATGCTTTCTGGTCATATATAAGTAGTTGTTGGAGGGGAATAATGCAGGGACGGGTATGCTTGCCCAACCCGTCTGCTTAACTCTGGATTTAGATTTTCATAGCGGGCTACACTTTTATAGATGAAATAGAAATAGGCAATTCTTTTACCAACTTCTCCACAAAGATGGCTTACACTACCTCAAAATAAGGAGACGTGCCCACGGATATTTCATAAGGCAGCCCCCATGAGAAAGAAAGGACTGTTGCGAAATCGGATTATTTGGTAAGCAAAAGAGACGCTGAGTTTCAGATTTCACTCCTTGCATAATTTAATTAGAATATTTATATGCCTATTCTGCAAGTCCAACCTATCACATTACAATGGATCATTATAAGTAATTGGTTGTGTCAGCTTATTTATTATCTGGAAAAAGAGCTTATATTTCATATGCGCCTTGTGTAAAGATATGGAGATAGTGTATTTTCTTTGTTTTCGCTCTCTTATACAAGAGTTTACTTATGCAAATGGGAATGTGAGCCTTTTTGTCTTGTAATCATGTAACCTAAACTCCCCTTTATTGCTAGTGCTCCACTTAATGCATAAATAAGTCAGCAGTCAGCACTCACAATCAGTGCATATAATAGAGGTAGGGAAGACTTGGCATTTATTAGAGCCTTTGTTTTCCAGGAGAAAGCATTCTACTTGGGTAAAATGATATGACTGAGAAGATCCAGCAGACAGACGGCTCACGACAACAGTTACATCTATAGTGGTTTTCGATTTAAAAGTGAAAAAAGGAGAAAGCAGGAGCTAAGCCGACGTCTAACGCTCCTTTTAGTCAGAGATACTTCGCTAATGCATTATAATTCTTTATCCGAGAGAAAATCCTGCCTTTTCCCTCTTGTGTTAGTAAGGAAAGTAAGAGAGAAAGGCGCTCTCACTTCTTCTGCGGGAGACACCATTCTGGGAAAAGTTGGATATTATGTAATCCCTAACAATGTGTAATGCTCTCGGATATATTATTATTTCAAGAATAAGACAGCTCCTCTTTTCGTGCAGATTAAGTATAGCAAGCTTTCGTTAGCAAGAAATCCTTTCTTGCCGTGCAGTGGGAGTAGGCAGGCATTATAATGTATAACGCTTTTTCATTCTTGTCTTGTCAAGTCAACTAGAGAAATCGATGAGAATGACACATTCCATATAATCCAAAAAACAATCGTTTTTTTGTGCATATTTTTTACATTTTTATTCTGCGTCTCACAACACAGTACAGAGAAACATTTTAGTCATATCTTATTTACATCTATCTAACTCCGGGTTAATGTTGAACATTGTACATTATTTAACGTCATATCATATCATAACACAACAATAACAATTTACATACGTACGAACAATGTACCTTTGCCTATTTTTGTATTTCATCAATGGAATATAATAAGCTGCTTAATTATTTGTGTAAAACAATACGATCCATACATATTCATCATACAGTATTATACAGTATTGTAATATCAAATTAATTAGGTCCATTTAATTGTTCAAAATATCCACAATACACTCTAATACACATTTTATAAATCTTTGTAATGTGGAATGTATACATGTACTTACTAGTAGTTAACGTACATTACTGTCACAGTCTATACTTATGCTAACTAATATTTTTCATTTATTATTACTGTCATTCATTAAAGTACAGTTACAAAGAAGCCCACGGAGACGAGGTCACTTTTTCGTCGTAGTACTAAGCTAGAACCTACCAGAAAATATTTAAAATTCCAATTCCAAAATTCTCTTGTTGATTGACGATTTTTAGAGGATTGTTTTTCTAAGCACTTTGGTAAACTAAAGACTTTTTGCAAAATATTTCATTACAAGGTTTATTATGTACACACAGGTTTGTTACATTAAGTATATGCTATTATATATTGGTAGCTATGTACAATTTATCTACAATTAATATATTAAATTACAATACTTTCAATTACAATAATACAAATTGCAATAATATACTGATACATAAAAGGTATTTATTTATTCGGGAAATTGCAATACTGAACTAATAGTTAGCTATGGTGGAAAACTTGTCTATTGAAGTACAATTACATGCTGTAATAACCATCTATAATATCTTTAAGTACATACACCTGCAATCAAATTCAAACATTCTTTTGTCTTCACACACTCATCATTCATGATGATAAAATAGATAGAGCAAAGGACAAAATCGTTTACATATGTAATGATAGGATTAATTTGGAAATGGAAAATAAAAAAGTTTCATTATCTAAATATATAGAAGTAGGTATACATGTTTAAAAAAATTAAGGAAGTTTAAAATAAATAAATCACGTAGAAACGATAATAAAATAAAATGTGTAATTACAGTTTATATTTTTTATTAAACTTTGTCATGGACTTGTAAAATTTTAGCTCATAAATAGTGGATGGCAATAGATGTATATAGTGAAGAGCGAAGTATATTATGCATATTTATTTCAAGTAGAAACAGGTATACCGTATACCTAGAGCATATTATAAATATTTCTTTAGTTTCTGTAGTTTTTGTGGTTGTCATATAATTATGCTATAGATAAAATTAAAATAATGTAGTAGGTACTAAATGTACATGTATATCAGGACATAAATTCACTGTACTGTCACTTTAAAAGCGTAGGTTCCATTCTGACCATATAATTGTATCGCTTGATTGTCCGTATTTTTCTGCACAAAAGTTGGAGAGCTCTCCAACTCACATTATAGCAAAACGACGTAGAAATTGTCTTGGTAGTAATATCTTCTGTCTAGAGGTATGTGCTTAAAAGGGGGAATCACTTTGGTCGACCGAGTTCACCGAATTAATTCTCCGTCACGAAACAGAGAGTTAAGCTTGAAGTGGTTAATGGTGAGATGCTTATAAATGAGCACTTTTGCGAGCTGAGTTATTCCCGCACAGATTTAGCATATTTTTATAGAAAGCCTTACTATGATAATAATAATATTATAGGTAAGCTATAAACTTATAATATGATTCATTTAGAGCAAGTGAATCAAAGCAAGGGACGTGGCATATATATATATATATATATATATATATATATATATATATATATATATATATATATATAATATATATATATATATATATATATATATATATATATATATATATATATATATATATTATATATATAGTATACTAATAGCATAATATACTTGCTTGCAATTTTACATAATAATAATATCATGGCTTGTCCTGGTTTGGTTTGGCTTCACTTGCCTCTCTTAAACTACGCTCTTTACCATAATGACAATGACAAAAGCATAAAGGGTAGCTATGATGTAGATACCTGCACATATTTAAGATAATAAAAGTCTCAGATCAAGTCGCAGATAGAGAGATACTGTCTGAAAAATAAAAGGGACACATGCGCTTCATCTCATCACTTGAAAGCATTTCATATAATATAAGGAAATCTATGTAGAATATGGAACATAAAGGTAGTAAGTGTAGGTAACCACTTTATCATAATATATGTAGTAGCTAAAATGAAGGATTCTTTGCACAAAATCTCTTACAGTTCTATATTCTAGTATAATTATAGGCGTTACATTCCATAACGGTTCAAATATTCCATCGTATATATCTGTCCTGTCGGCATGCGTCAATAGCATCGTACCAGCAGCAGCCTTTTTCTTCACATTATCTGATTCATTGCTTGTAATTCACCGAGCCTCGTCCGAATAAAAGTAGTCAAACAATTTATAACAGACTGACTGCGATGTTAAGTACATTCTTTTGTTAGGTATCTCTCTCTCTCTCTCTCTCTCTTTCTAATATGAATCTCTACGTATGTCTATGCAGAACAAACTCGCTGCTCAAATTTATCAGGTCGGAAAAATCAGAAACCATGAATTTCTATTATATAATGCTATAGCAAGTATGCAGAGTATAATTGTGCGATATCAACGGATTACATTTAAAAGATAATAATATCATTTCGCTAGATGCCAAGATAAACTCACTCGGATGCCATTCTTAAATATACTGTAGCTGCACTTACTGAAATGACAACATAAAAATTAAACGTCTGTTAATGCGTAATAAAAGATAAGATTCTCCCAAATAATAATGTATCAAGTTTGTTTGACCCTCGTACTGGTTTCATTTAAGGCTTGTCGGTCGCTTGGTTGCCTTTAAAAATATTTGGAATAGAATATGTCTCTTCAGGTGCCGTAAAGGTTATGCATAGATTGCCTAGTCATTCTAATTTACATAATTACCATATCTTACCACAGTCCCTACTCCCTACTCACCTTCACTTATTTATTTACTGTGTCTTTTAGTTCTACTTAATATTTAATTTTGACTAGTCTATCTAGGTGAATATTAATATACTTACTGTTCTCTTAACAGTTTACGTGTTACATGAGAATGTTGAAATTTGCAAGTGAAGAAAGGCAGGATGAAGATGCCAGATATAAATATATTTTGCAATCACGCATATTGTTTCTGTGTAGGTAATTGGAAACATTGCCTCCTCTTAATTAACTATCGTTTGCAAAAGGACCACCTCATATATATTTTCTGTTCTGTTCATATAAGTATTATTCTATTTATATGTATAAACAAACAGAATACAAATATGTATGGATGTACAGTTTACTCGGTGAAGCAACTATTAATGAAATATTTTTGTCCGATTATTGGAATATATTTCTTTTTCCCTCCCTGTTTATTATCTATCTACCTAAATAATTACTTAGGATTACTGTATGTTGCAACTGTATGCTATTTCATTTGCATATCTTATCTCCTTATCAGTACCTTTGCAATATTTATGTATCAATCAGTACACCGGGTTTTGTATTTTGTTCTCTAAATAGTGCAGTCGTTTAGTTTCATCCAGAATTTTCCTGGAAACGAAATACATGGGTACTATACGCCGTAAACAAAACCCAAAAAACCTATGCTAATACAAAATTGCAATAATCGCTCAAGACTTACAAAAAACAAAAAAGGAATGCTGAATTGAACTTAGTGTTTCCATCTCACACGTAATATTATAAGGTAGATGTAGATCTCCTGGTTTTAAAAAATAGCTATTACTGTAGTAACTCATACGTCAACATATCTGATAGAGCAATAATAATTCAATTTTGATAAACTCTTTCGTGATCAATTTAATAACCACAAATCCTTAAAATTACAAAAAGTGTTGCCACTTTATGCACACAATTTTTAAGGACACATCTCTCACGGCAAACCAAAATTGTTTAGCTACCTAAGTCGATTCTCAAAAGAAACCTAAAACATTAATCTAGAGAGTAAAGACAGACGAGTGGAGTACAACAAAGTTGTTCAAGATATTCGGTTTTTTAAAGTGTGATTTAGTTTGACGCAGATTAAAATCTACTCATGTGTGTAGGTATGTATCAATGTTTTTTACTTATTACATTATTTCTAAGGAGTTTTCCTGTAAAAGCCTTTTCAGATTCGTAGCAGATTTAGTTTCCAGTCGACTGGACCATAGAATGTATTGATATCAAAAGTGAAGGTAGGCCATGTCGTGGTTTGTGGTCCAAAAACAGGAGCGTCATGATTTCAATGGAAAAGTTATTCACAGGCCAATTTGTTATCAAAACTAGTAAGGGCAATCGAGAAGGCTTGCAGAGCGCACATAGGATATCGGTAGTCCAATGTGAAAACGTCTTCAGCAACACGACCAAACTGAAGAACCACATAGTCCTCTGAAAATCATCAACCAAAAAATACATGATACCGAATTCTATTCTTTCATTTGATTGTGTCAGTTTTATGTGTACCTACTAACAAACCTTCAATACGTTTTTATCGGGGAATGTAATGTTCAGCAATTAAAATTATTCGTGCATTTATTTATATGTTAATTGTAATGTATTCTACAATATTTTATAGCAACAAAGGAAAAATATCAAAGACAGAATAAAACATTGCAGAGTTGAAGTGAAATACTTTATTGCAAGATACACAATTTCGGGACAACTTTGTCTTGGTGTATCTGTAGTTTCAGTACTCTGCGTCTGTACGTATGGCTCCAGCTCCAAGCTCTTTTTGCAAGTTTGAAGCCAGAGGCAAGATGAGATTATTCAAATCACATGCTGTGACTTCATTTCCTACGATATTTCCCATGCCCTAAACTGAATACCTTCGCCATTTTATATCTAATCGAAACTTTGGCTCTAAAATTGGCATTTTAAGTTTCCCATCCTAAATTCTACTCATTCTGATTACAAATGATAGAGCTTTAGTACTTCCTTCATTACGTAATAAATAGATTGGGAGGGGAGTCCATAATTTCCCAGTTTGTAACTTAGTTTGTATTGGATCGATTATTGTCAGGTATATGTAGGTGGATGAAGCTGTGACATATAAAGATGAAATGTAGGCCATGCCATATATCACAGTAATAATATAGACAGAGTTAGTCATATTGCCCTGTACGTACATATTTCATGATCCTCAATACAATGGCGATGACTATGAAACAGGAACGTAGTATAATTTCTATTTTCTAAATAGCAAAAAACTGAGAGTATGTTGACATTTATTACTTTCAGAAGATAATATTTGAAATCATAATTTAGTATTACTTTGTAATTTTAATATTTTTTTTCTTTATTAAGCATGGACGGTTGGAGACTGAAAATATTTATTATATTCCACTAGGTCTGTTATTGTCGTCTATAGAAATGTCTTTTATCAATGATAAATTAATTTGTAATTTCCAAAAATTGCTATAATTCTAATTTGTAAAATCCAAAAGTAATTGTATACTGGTAGTAACTGGTAGTCTCCAAAGGTATTAAATGTAGTTCCCAAAAAATTAATTGTAATTTCCAAAACTACCGTAACTGTTGTAAATAACAACACTAGGGAAGCAATTTGTAATTTGCAATGAAATTCAGCAGTCATGTAATTTGCCATTCCTGGTACAGATAGTATTTAGGTCATCTGAATTAGGTATACGGACTCGAGTCATGAGAGCATTAAGTACATACTAAACCCATTACTAAGAATAGAGCGATTGCTCATGTAATTTCTACGGCATGTGAGTTAAATTAGAGAGAAAGACAGGGAACAAAGGGATTCTAGTCGAATTGGATTGCGGAAGAGAGGAAGGCAATTTCATCTGCCATCACTAATATCGAGAAGGAAAAATTATAGAGCCATGTCATTTCCTGATCTATATTCCTATGTGATAGAATTCTACATCTGTCATATATCATCCCTGTTCTATTATCGTAGAGATAAAATGATTACTTACCATCGGATTCATGGATAACTTGGAAATTTTTTACTGACGCTTGCGTGACGCGGCCGTGAAAATTAAGGACATACGATTGACTCTCTTCATTCCAAACGGGAGTTTTATTTTTCAGTTCCACGAGTCCGTCCATTTTTCGGCTCTTCCAACGTTCTACTCCACGTTAAATGAAAACCAAAATGGAAAATTAACTCAAAGGGATTAGTTAGATTTGTAGATAGTCTCAGATACAAAATCCTTGATTACCAGATTAGGAATAAAACACGAAATCAAAACTGAGAATAGACATAAGTAGTTGAACTATTGCCAAATAATTACTGCTATCACGGCGGCAGTTAAGTCATTAGACTCACTCAACAAAAATATCTCTCAAATCAGAACATTTTTAATACAATTATACCTAATTATGTTGAGGAGGAAAATAACGCAACTAGAATAATCAATATTACTTTGTAAGTTCTATTAATTTTATTACTGCTAACATTAAATTGCGTAACAAGCTCATGAGAACAGTTGTCTATAATTGATGTTTTGGATGTCGACCTAGACTTCAATGTCTAATTGCAATTAGACACTATGAGATAGGAATTCTAGCTAGATATAATCATGATTTACACAAAATCGACTTGATGCATGGATGAATTTTCTTTAGAACGAAAGCATTTTCAAATAGCTCGCTTCATTAATTATAAGTTAAGTAGCTACCTGCCTAGGTATAATTACAATAGTGGCACTCAACTCCAGCAGCTAATTAGAAATATTTTGATTCTTTGCCGTTTTTCTCTACAAGTTATCTTATGCTAAAATATATTCATTCATAAAGCTCGAACAAAACAAGCTCTGCTGCTAGAAAATATCCCCTTTCAAAAGCCTACTACATTTATCGAACTAATTGATAGCAGCATGTTCTCATTTTCCTTTTTTATAACTCGAAAATATAATCCAAACATGCCGGGCTACTGGGATTGTTTATAATTTGAGGATTTCAGTCCGAAAGATTAGAAAGTACAAATTAAGGGCCAGATTATAAATACTTCACAGACTAGGACTAGACTAGACGCATATTTTATGGCAACCAAGTCGGATTTTATCCAAGGGAAATAAGATACTATACTAACTCAGACACTGATTAGTTACGAGTTACTTCATTGTGTTTCATTAATTAGTCATTATATTGTATAAACAGAGCAGAAGATTAGATCGTTAGTGTCTCTACCTATTATGCCGTCATTCTCGGAGTCGGGACGGAATTCCTTACGCTTTGTTTCATTCAGCATCCCGGGAACGACTACAGTCATTTTACGTGGTCCTTTGAATCCAAGTACGTTGGTCTCCTGTAAAGCAAATCATGTTCACTTATTCAATGTAACAGTGTAAGTTGTAATGTGTCTACGTGTCTCTACAGAGAGAGACATTGCAAACTTTTTTGTCCCACTAGATTATCATAGAACTTCCATGAACTCACTTTCCATTCATTATTTATAGCATACATCGCATAACAAAGTTTCGTCTTATAATTGCAATGTACAGGCACATAATTTAGGAAGATCTTTCCAAAAATAATATATATCATCGTTGCGTAAATCATTTTCTTGCATAGTATGAAGGATTCAAATTAAAAACTAATTAAAGTGAGTAAGTGCCATCTACTACTTTGTAATTAATTTATGTTTTCTTATTACTTTCTATCTACCATGAAGTTTATTAGTAAAAAAAAACAAAAGAAACTAATCAAAGAAATTAAATATCGTGAACATACAAGAAAGCAATAAAAATGATTGAAAAGGCAATATCAATCATGAAAAACCTTAGTGGCTGTCTTGTGACGCTACGTAAATGTTTGTCATCAATCTGACTGTGATGAAAAAGAAAGAAAATGAAAAAGAAAGACAGATGCTTGATTAACGCAATAAAATGTTATTAGGTGAGTTCACTACATGGACACAATAACATTCTATGTCGAAGCAATAATATGTAGAAGCAATTTAATAAAGTTTACACGACCCTGGAAAAACAAAGGAAAATTGAGCGCGTATGAGTTTGACCCGGGTCTTTGTGTTATTAAATGGAGGAAATGAATTGAATGCCCTGCGGGAACACCACAAAGTACCTACATATAGCTAAGTAATAATGCTAAGTGCATGGTAGGAACGTTGACATCATGAACGTTTGTTGTTATTAATATTGACTCAGGTGAGCGGGATTCTTCTAATTTGTTTCGTATGAAAATAAAAAAATGTTTTTAATAAAAGAGATCACAGGAGGAGGGAGAGTGCTAGTGAGAGATGATGACGATGATAAGAAAAGAGATGCTGTTGATTGGGAGAGGACTTACGTATATGACAGCAGCCAACTCTTCTCGGAGTGTTGCTTTGTCCATCATCGGAGCATTTCTTTTTGGAGGCTCTCCATTGTCAAAAACACTGAACTGTGTTCCAATAAGATTTGAGCGGACTTTTCCAATGAAAGAATCCCCTCCTCTCGAGAGATCAGTTGCATCTGTGGATATCAAATAGTTGCTTGTCGTGCTTTTCTTTCGTTTTCGTCCAGCAAGAAGGAAAACCTAGACAATTATGGCCATTCTTTTATCCCAAAGTTGAAACCTAATTGCAAAAGTAATCCCATGGCACAAGAAGTAATGCAGACTAAGCTCGGCTTCTATCCTTCCTCTCTGTGTGGCTCCTGTTGCTTATTCTTAGATCTCAATATGTGTGCTTTCAACTTTTCCCAATTAATCTTAAGGTATCCCTTATCTAGAATTCGAGAAAAAATCTAGGATTACCTTGCGACCGTCGTCTCTCTCCAGATGCATGTAGTAAGTGGGATACAATCCCCGATCCATCCCTTTTCGGTCGCGGGTAATGCGACATTTGATGAGAAAACCTTGGGCGGCAGGTTGGAGCACAAACTGCTCTATGTTGTCCATTACGTCAACCAAATTCACACTAAATTTTGGAGCCGTGGGATCCTCCTCTTCAGTCTAGTTCATCAACATTCATTAAAATACCGAATTCACCTCCCTTCAACTCATCCTCCCTACATTCTTTTTCTAATCCGCTAAAATTCAGCCCAATTAGTAAGGACACATTAGTTCAGAGCATACGAAATAACGAACTTCCTTATTAGTCTCTTCTGATTTTCCAATTTATATTCAAGTTGCCCCTTAAAACTATCTAACTACAAACAATATAGGTACCTAGCCTACATTCAAGCAATAGGAGAAAGTACGGAAACTTTTACTCTTTATATCTACATCTGCTTTCCAAACAACTTTCTCCCACTTCTGCTCCAACTCCAAAAGTTTTCTACTTCTAATGTCTATTAGTGTATAGAAAACCAAAAGGAGAGCTAGCAAAGCATAGATACAGATATGGCGTTTTTGTGCAACCAATTTAAAATTTGCTCTATGCACACTATCAACTATGCTATAATCGTGCTCCCTCCTCTTCCTCACCAAATTACAAAGTTCACCGTTACGCAATGAATAAATAACCAAAATCCTCAACACGGTGAAGATATAACATCCTACAGATAGATAACAGCTAGTAATAAAAATGTACGCATTACAAATACAAGTGGCATTCATTAACGCTTCATTTTATCTGATCATTAATTCTAATTTTCAATTGTACGTATACAGAAGAAACTTTAAAAAATGCATAGCTATGTACCATACGTAACATTGGATACTTTTGAAGATGACAGTAATTTATGAACTTACACTGGCTAGTTTCTCCGGAGTTTGAACACTGTTGATTTCTGTTGCGGAGTTTTTTCCCAACTTAGCTGGAACGACAGGGGCTGATCCGTCAAAAGATTCAGATGAAGATAAAGCTCGAACGTCTAATGGAGACTTTTGACTTTTGGCTATAAAAACAAAAGCTACCATTATTTTCAGGCATTCCATTAATTTCTAGTACATGTAAGTAGGTCACGGTTATGTACTTTTCGGATTAGTAGTAAAGATTTGTCAGATATGATTCTGAGTCACAGCTGCTACAAAAGATCACTGTGAGCAAAACTATCAATTACAGCCGAAAGGCAAAGCATGCACATATCGCAAAACTAATTGTCTCAGAGATATTTTTCCATTACGTCTGCAACATTCAAAAGCAAAATAAATTCTAAAACAGGATATTAAAAATGCGAAAGAAAGAAATAAGCAGGATCATATAAAATATCGTTCATATAATAAGTAGCATTAGATTTTGTAGCAGCATTATTCACTCAGTATGTTTCCTAGGATGACATTAAATGTTTTATAAATTTTTCAGATATGTGCAAGTGCTGGATATCTACAATAAGCTACAGCATGGTTTTCTTATACAATTGAGAGCATACAATCAAAAGCCGTATGGAGAATTTGCTGAGTGTGCAACCCGATAATGTTAAGGGGTAACTGGTAAGTGTATCAAATGAAAATACCCTTGTGGCCACGTAAGCAAGCCAGTGTCTGTAACACACTTCTAGTATATTACATATATATAGAAAAGTGACAGTAATGCTTGAGTTCCGTTATGAAGAGTAGCACTCGACTCGGGGGAATTCTGACTTCAAATGGAAAGCGAGAAAAGGTTCGACTACAACTATCCTTATTACATGCCCACTCACTTTATAATAACTGGAGAAAGTACGAATTCCGTTTCAAAAACTGCCAACTATACTACTACTTTGCTTATATCTATAACTTCAAAGTTAAAACAGAAAACCTTCTCACAATTGTTTATAGCTCCTACTGGAGTAAATAAATAATGATAAATGCGATTAAGTCCTACTAAAAATGAAATGTGAGAAGGATAAACAGCTATTTCTGAAGTACAAATAGTTAGCCGCCGTTTAACACAACTAACTTGCAATATATCCAACAATTATCACTGACACTTGGGTTAACTTCTTATTCAATACTTTTAATGACATGTCTAATATTTTCCATGTTTCCCTCTCTAATAAAATTAGAGATGATTTATTTTCAGATGAAATTCACTTTTGCGGGAACAAAATAAAATCAAATTAAATAGAGTGATAATACAGAGATTTATCTATGCTACCCATTCTAGCTCTTGAAAAGCAGATCCACAGTCTTCAAATAATATTATACAAAGTGTACAGAAAGAATGTACACGGAGTGAGTTTATTTTTCGAAATTCATTGGGTAAGAAATAAGAATTGAATTAAATGTGATATTGTATCAGCCTCCAGTTTAGAAAGTGAGTATTATGTAAGAGTCTTGGATGCTAAATGATTCATGGTTATTCGTAATTCAATATAAAGACAAGAATATTCTACGAGGGCACATACCGTATATTTATTTAACTAAAAGACAACCTGTAGACAAGGCAATGTTCATTCTATACGCCAATTTAAAGTTATAAACCAGCAAGTTCCATTCTTTCGTATACAAGTTATTATATTATGCAGGAGGAGGAAGTATTTGCCTTTATGTTGTTCTCTATGCTTTGCATTGCTGGCATAAATGCAAAATGAAAGCAAAAACATTTTATCAAGTTATAATTTGAAGTCCACAAGTGTCAGGATGTTGGAATTTGAAAGGATTCATGTAAATGCAAAGTGAGTGAGTGAGTTTAACCTTAGTCGACCTGTTTTTGTAGCTAGAGAAGAAGGAGGACAGTAGTTCTCATCTCACATCACACTCCGAGTGAGTAATCATAGTGAAAGAGAATTGTGTATCAGTGGAATTAGGCAAGTGTTAGTTATTATAGACATAGATACATAAACATAGCTGCAGATTAGAGTGAGGTAGTTTAGCGAGTGGGAAAATGTGTAGCAGGAGATTTGGGAGGCAAAAGTACCTGATAAATAGAAATAGGAAATAGAATGCAGAATGTTTCGGCAGCGTTTGTTGTATGGAGATTTGGTGGAGCAGGAGCAATGATTAGACTCTCCTTCATATTGCATGCTTCCTACTACTAAATAAATATAATGAAATAACTATGTTCAACTTGCCATTCTTTTGTAACAGGTGTTGATTATTAAGTAAGCTTCTTTCCCTGCTGGCATTTCTAAGCCTCCTTTTATATTTGAGCAGACAGTGAAACATAAACAAAATTCGAGTGCAGAATGAAAACTACGTTTTTGATCTCTATATAAGTACGTGTGAGTGAATAGAAGGATAATAAAGGAAACGTGAAAGTAGTTCAACTGAAATGCATCTGGGAAAGTTTCAGTGTTGGGTTTCCTTGTTTATCTGTAAGTACGTAGCTAGGTGTAGTAGTGTTTACCTAGCCTAGCCACCTACTGCACATATAAAACACTTTATTTGAATGTAAAATTTTTACGAATAAGTAGTATACCCTTTTAGCCTTATTTACGCTAACCTCTTACATAAATGTAGCATTTTTCAGTGTTTTATTTACTTAGGTGCAACTCCACTTTTTATTTCTAAAGGGAACATCTGAAAGGTTTGGGGAATAAATGTTTTCTAATTTGTTCCAACTTAAAATTGCAAAAAACTCGTTTACTGCACATACACTTCTGCTTATAATACCAGCATGTGTTAGCACTTTCAAAAGCTTGATGATATATGTAGAATATTTGATAAGATCTAAAAGTAAGGAAGTAAATAAGATAATATTGATTTTAGTAGGAGAAAGCGGCGTTAATTTGCATGCCAAATGGAATATACTGTAGTTGTGAGAAGATTAAAAGAGAGGAGACCTACCTTAACTAGAGAGTGAGATAATAAGTAAAGTGCGTGAAGAGTTTGTATTTTCGGCATCGAAAAGAATTTCATCTGACAAAGAGAGATGTGAGATAACTGTGGAGAGACAGAGGAGACTGAAGTGCGAATAAAGTACGGCGGAAAGATAAGTATTTACATTGAGGCAGGCGGATAGAGAAGAGAAGAGAGAGAGATAGCAGATTGGGCTAAACTAAAGTCAGTAGAAACAAATCGTCTGATGGCAAATATTTGCAGAGTGTATGCATTGAAAGGAGTGGAATTGAATTGGAGATATAATCCATAGGTAAGTAGCAAGGGTAAGCAAAGGCTAATAGAATGGAATGCAAACGAAGGTGGAATTGGAAATTGGGAGTGGAGAACAATGGTATTATGGATAATACTTTGAATCCCGTTGTAGAAACTGGAATTATGCAAATATTATGTATGTACTTTGTCTGCACACAGATCCTTGTCAGCAGAATCTCTTTCAAGTCAAAGGAAATGAAAGTCGGAGGACAGGGCGAGGTGGGTTGGCTGCTCTTCCTGTGTGAACTCCTATCACGGCTAAATTGAACGGAGCAGATTGAAGAATATATACAGAGAAATGTTTGAAGTATCAAATCGGAGCGAACGAGAGATGACGACGAGGAAAGTTCCCATGCACGTCCTCACGCTCTTATGATTATTCTATGAGGTGACTACTAGTGCACTGGGCATTCCCGGCTGACCTATGTCACAGAGCACTGTTCCATGTCCCTCTAAATATCCGAACAAAGCCAGCGTGATAATAATAGGAGCTGCATGTGTTGTGACGGCAATTCTCCTATTCTTCGGCGACTAGTATTGGCCTTTCTGGCTGGGAAGTAAGTAAGTGATTGTAGAGCTTACGTTAATGCCTCCATGGAATTCCTTTGAAAAGCTCTACAATTGTCATCTTGCAGACTTTCATTCCTTCTCTGTGCCGAGTAAATAGAGTAGGACACTAGGACTTGTTCTAGTAATGCGTTTAAATCACTTTCTTTGAGATAGTACTCTGTGGGACTGTTGATATTCGCCCGTCCTCGCTCCGCTCTCTGCAAATAGCATGGAGATGATGTTGACTTTTGATCTGAGAGCCGACTGGACAGGACAAGGGACCAAGCTCCTATATTATTATTTTGAAAGAGTTGAAGTAAGTGACTCGATCAAAGTTGCTACAAGTAAAAGTTTATACAGTTGACGTGTAAGGGGAGCGGGGAGACAGAGTGGAGCAAGGGACGCGAATTCAGAGCAGAACACGTCAGTCTTTAACATTGTGACATAGAAATGTATGTACATAGACAAATAGAGTTCTCTATAGAATAACAATATTTCTTAAGAGTTAAAAAATATTTCTATGCATCATGGTGTCTCTTCAGCAGACAGAGATGTAAGTATTTATGTGTACAAGTGCCAAGTCAAGTAAGTAATAAATGGGTAGAGTATCTACATATTTATGTATTTACACGGGATATATTATTTATATATTTATAAGACAGTAGTAGGTAGGTAGGTAGATATATATATAGACAGTACCTGTCAATTGTTAATGTTCAATTTCGGCTTGTTATAGTAAATTGGTTACAAAAATTCTGTATTGAGTCAAGTATTCAGTTTCACAAGCTCTTAAATGTATCCTCTGTGTATTTGTAATAGAATTTAGTATAATGTGCTCACGAACGGCACAACACACCACAACGGCACAGCACACTCAACCACAAACTATGTACTGTGTCTCTGTCTGGAAAACTTACGCCACTTCACAGTGTACCTATAAGGACTGTTGCGTGCTATGCGAGTCCTCCTGAATGAAATCTTAGCGAGGATAGATGCTCGCTCAGATTCAAATTACATGATATTTAAATTTTCAGGACTGGGAATAGACAAGGACTAGCTAAATGTAGGACGAGGCAAGGAAAATTGGGAAATTCCCTGGAAATAAAGTTACGTCTTCTTCGTTCGACAGATCGACAGAAAGTGAGTGAGATGATAGTGTGAGTGAGAGAAGAGGATATAGTCGCGTCGAGGAGGAGATGCTCGCTCTCTCAGCCAAAAGAGATAGTCCGGAGGAGAAAGTGAGTCAAAGGAAGCGAGTCAGCTGAATCTTGGCTTCCGCTTCGAAAGCGAATGTCTCTGGCTCCTATTTTTTGGCCACAGACGAGCAGAGGAGGCTGCTAGAGAAAGGAGACGAAGGAGTCCAGGGCGAAGAAGGATGCCAGAGCTCTGGCTGGACAGACTCCACTCAACACACAACACACACAGACAGAGAGAGAGAGATCGAGGCGAGCGAGGAGAAAGCGAGGAGGCTGCCTGGCTTGTTGATTGTGTGCGCATGTAATGCCTATTTACTTTGCTTACAGCTAAGCTACACTACACGATCTACTCCTACCCACTCCATCCATTCTTCGTTGAGAGACTCTCTCTCTCCTCCGTCGAACTGAATATTATGTGGCAGTTGTGTCTGTAGCCAGAGTGAAAGCAGGAGAAAGGAGCTCTACTTTCCCCGCTCTCTCCTTTCTCATCTAATATCCCGTAGGTAGATCTTTCGTCGAAATCCTTCCTTCGCTTCCCCATCACATTCTCTCTCACTTTTTCAGCTCTGTGCTGGCTGTGGCTCGTCGAACTCGTCTTCCGCTTCGTACAGCTCCTTGTTCAAGAGATGTGGATGGGGAAAGGCAGGAATTTCTTGGCTGCTTCCTTGGACTCATTTTTGGTGGCTTGAAGTAGTTGTAGTAGCCTTATAGTTGGAGGAGCTAAGGTACGCTAGGCCGTAGTTATGAGAAGGGCAGGTCAGTAAATAGTGGCTCTGTAGTGCTGTTTACTTTTAGTGATGTGATGTGTGATGGGAGTAGGCCTTGGTTGGCCCTGCACGGACAGGAGTAAGTGAAATAAAGTCGAGTGAAGTACGTAGTCGTCCCTTTTGATGCCCTACTATTTCAGTCACTCCGGGAGTATCAAGAAACATCTTGGAGAAAATCGCATTTCCTCCATCATGGGAATTTCATGAGCTGATGTTCTCAACCATGTAACCCTACTGGTTAAAAATTCATCATTTCTCCCTACACTTCTCGCCAGTCTCCAAATAAAACAGAGCCAGGCAGGCAGGCAGGAGAATGCAACAGCCACCTTTGCTTCTTCTTACTTTCCCTCGCATTGCACCTCAACGTATCCCCATTATAGCCAGTGCCCACATTTACTACGAGGCCTACTTCATTTAGCTCTCTCTCTCTCTTTCTCTCTCTCTCTAGCTCCTCCGAGTTATCTTCATTCTCCTCCACTTCTCACGAGATAGACATGTACGTATGTCAGTTCAAGGTAGCATCCTATTTACTTCCTCAAATTATGGTCACTACCTAAGCGCCACTACTTTATTTCCCTCTCTTTTCATTGCACTCCTTTTTCATTTTATGTGTGCAACGGGCTTTCCCTTTTACACTAAATGTACATTTCCCGTCTATACGTCCTGTCCGCTCCAACTGACACACATATAACCCCAACACCTAAATAAGTACACTCGGAATACAGAGATGAGCATTCCAATCCTTTCTCTTTCCCTATCTTCAACATTCGCCAGAATATATTGCGATAATATATAGACATATGGACTACAGAGGCAGTTTAAGAGGAATTAGGACATTTCTACTTATACTCGACAGACTTGTACACAGACAGAGAATCTCTTGGACTGCATCAGCAGAGTGCGGAAAGAAGTGCTACCTACGTCTCCTTCCTTCCTCTTCCAAGTCTTCCATATCCCGAAGATCGTTGAATGCTTTTTCCACCAGACTCACTGGACTGGCGTGACCACCCAAAACTCTGCAGAGATAATAAAAATTCTTGCATCCCATCCCTTTTCACACACGAACAATTATTCCCTTGCACACTACAGTCCAGTGCAAGGATTCCAAGGATGCAAGAAAAGTCAGAAAATACTCCCCTCCTTCGTGTTTATGGACTGAATACCTTGCAAAAATTTCCATGCAGGAAAATATTGACTTTTGGACGTGGTTTAGGCGAAAATGTGGGACTTATCTCAACTCCTCTCTAACAGCGCCCGGTGTGCATCAATGCACGATTTATAGCAGTTACTTTATACTTTCAAAGACTCGTCTTCACTACCTTTTGATCAAAAGATTTCACAAAATATTCATTTTGCAACGTACAGTACACTTGACTCCTTTCACAATATTTATGCTTAGAAAGTTGACAAAGTTCTTTGTCGGCAAAATATTATTATGCCCCCACAAAGTAAATAGGTAGCTTTCATTTGATTGTATTGATGCGACTATATAGGATGTTCAAAAAGCAACACAACTAAAGCAAAGCTCAAGAAAGATATGAAAAGATAAACTTCTTATGTATATTATCTGACAAAAAAAGCAAGTTGAAAAGTGCCTACTTTACTTACTACGTAGCGAAAAGTCTCGTCTCTTCCGCTCTATCTCTAATAAGAGATGAAGAGATGATGCAAGGATATACATAGGGATATTTACAAAGATAAATGCAACGGTACGTGTAAGTATATCCTACCATTATTCTTCTCATCGATTGGAATCTTTTTGCTATCCTCAATCTCCAGCACTTCCAAGTCATCTTCCAGGTCGGGCAGAATACCACTCTGCTGATCTCGTTTATTCTCCGTAGAAACTTTTCCAGCAGTAGGGCTTTTAGGTTGAACTTGAACTATTGGCAAAGGAAACTCATTTGTAGTTTGATATTCGCACACTTGACTTATCTCACTAGGAAATTTAGCATTATTCTCACAGAGAAAACAATTTTTCTTCCACCTCTATAGCTCTCTTCAATTTCAGATATACTTTCAAAATTAATAACTTACAGATAGCTACCTACTACCTACATCACTTTACCATTTCTATGAATATTTAAAAACCTAGGTACACTGTATCTCCTACCATTCACCACGTAAAACATTGCTATCTCCCCCCACGTATATCAAAGTATAATTGTAATTGTAAATATCTTTCAAGATTTAATAATTAACGAAAGAGCCACTAGGGGATTTATTACTTAAATGTTATATGAATAAATAATGAATGTACTAATTGAAAATAAAGAAAAGAAATATTAAACCTGAGTCGGCACCCGATAACATTTTTTTTAAATAAAACTTGCGAATCACTTTTTCTGTAATATTCTTTTAACTGGCACTTTAGTATTGCAAGAGGAATTGGCAAAAAGTAAGTAAGTATGGTTAAGAAATGGTGGTGTTTGGATTGGAAGAAGGGATTAGGAAGAGACAAAGTTTATCTCCATTAAAACGAGCTTAATAGAGAGAGAAACAAGAAGGATTGACATTGAATTGTATGGAATTGAAGAGCAAGGGAAGGAAGACAATAAAAACTCAATGTTCCCATCAGCTACATGAGAAATAACAGTAAAGTCACGGTTGGCTAGACTAGCGACTGCAGTTAAAGTCGCTTTATGTGGAGTAAAATGTTCTGTTGAGCTTTGACAAATTGTGGGACACAAGGAGTCAGTGCTGGTGTTGACTAGTAGGAGACGGAGTGAAAAACAGGGAGGCTTACTGGAAGAAATGAGGAGTGACAGTGACACTTGATTTTGGGATCGTAAGTAAGTAGGTAGCTCCACAATGAATAAACTATGAGCGTGAAACTGAATATCTCTATTGCACTTACTTAGCCACCACTTGCAACGAACTCTTTTACATGGCTACATGAACAACATTAGTCAACAGCAAGTCACATCACAGACACTCAATCTCCTCTCCACGTACGTGCGTACCACTTTTACGTCTACTACTGTGAGACTCGACTACATGTTCTGCACTACCTACTCCCACTACTACTACTACTACTTAAGTACATTCTGCTACCTTGGATTCCTTATGCATAGCTCCACAAATATTATTTGTCACTTCTTTAAGATGAGAATAGAATAGTTTCCTACATTAACGTTAGTTAAGTATATTGGCACTTATTTATGTGCATTAACAGACGAACTGAATCTTTGTGCAAAAAAAACCTTTTTTCTCTTCCTTCTCTTTCCATCTTTCTTTCTGCTTGGATTTTGCATTTTTGCATTCTCTTTATTGTATTTACAACCTTGTACCATTCCTTCAACGAACAAAATGCGACAAACCAAGATATTGCTCAATGTAACTTAATCTCGTCTAGGTTTGAATTTTCTATAGCTGTTTACACTTACAAATATATACAGCGGATAATAATACAAAGAGACAAGACTGAAAGATAAGACACTCTCAGACGACTGCATGAAAACTGACGACTGGATGTTTTTCTTCAAATTCTGACAATGAGACAGATCTACAGATATGCACTGTAAATTTTGCCATATATTTAGGCACATATTTATACACTCAACGACTACCAACTTACATTCAGGCACGTTTTAACTAATCGCTTGTTGTTCAACTAGAAATCATATTCAAATGCTCATAGTATTTCCATTTATAAAACAGTAATGTACATAGTTACACACGAAAACATCAAACCAGTAAAAATTATTGCATAATAAAATGTGACAGCTTGAATAATACAGAAATTCTTTTCAGCAACGGTAGTACGGTTACAATTACTTATTGTTAAAAGATATTTTGCAAATCTGTTTGCATCTATGATTAGCTACGATTACGATATGATGTGAATGTGAATACAATCCAGAGCTATGTAAACATCAAATAAAGTAGAATGCAAATTCTACGACTGGTTAATTTTTCTACAGTCGAATAAATGTATTAAATGCACTGTTTATATATCGTATCGTAAATTCTCACCTGAAATATCCCCAGCAGCTGAAGATTGTGTAGCGGACGTCGTCCTCGTTTGCCTCCTGGCTGACAGAGCTGAATTATTATTTCCTCGATTCTGTATCTCTCGGGCGTCTGACACATGCGGCATCCCTGACTGTTTTCTTTTTTGTTTTTGACGATTTTCTATTAATTGTTTCTAAATACAAGGCAAAGTATAACATTAGATCACGCATTTCAACTTTCAATGACTATAAAAACATTTACCTAAACACTATACCATTATATTATGTGAGCACAGATTATCCCATTCATTTAAAGTGACATTTTTGCTAATTAATAATCTATTCGAGATAAATTATTCCTTGATAATAAAATCTACTTCTGTTTCGATATGTCTAATGCCTATACTATGTATATCACTATACTAAATATACTATTATAACCAGCAGCTGCATTGCAACGTTATATTACTCATTTCATATTATAAACTAATTATCTCCACTGAACAAATAATAAAAAAGGGAAAACGTTCATATGCTTCAACAGTTCCCTTTTTATTACAGTTGCTTGCTTCAGCAGCCTTCACAGTGCATAATGGGAGCATTAAATGTCACTACACATCAATAGTACGTCGATAATATATGCATCAGCACGGAATTATAAATAATTGTTTACGGTGCAATATTTTTACTAGTAGTACTACGACTACTACGAGTCGCACTGAAGTATGAGGGAGCGAAGGATTTTTCATTGATTCATTTTATTTATTTATAGTTGAATGTGTAGTTGTTGGCTCAAATTGTAATTGTATGGGATAAAGTCGTAAGTGTATCCACGGAAGGTTTTTAACAAGCATGACATAGCGACACCGACACCAGTGTGAAGGGAACAATAGGCATCCTGTTTTAATATTTTCTAAAAATTGTAGCAAGGAGACCTCATTCTGCCAACGGCTTTGGTAATCTGCACGTAGTACACGTCGCTGTATTTGGAATAGAGCAGAATGCACTGATAAATACACTTCGGCTTATTAGCGATTTCATTGTTATGAAAAAGAGCAGATTCGAACGGAGTAGTAAGTGAGACAGGTAAGTAAGTAAGTTTGATAGGAACCAGATCACGGCTAGCCTTTCTATTTAGCCTGAAAAACATTTAGCGTTTAACCTGCCAAAAGGGATGTCAATTGTGTTCTAACGAAAACAATTAGAAATGTAAAAGCATGAATTAACGGTCTCACTTTTGACTCAACTTAATTCAGCCACAAACAAACAATGAAATGGTGCACATTCTTCATTTCGATGGTCAGTGTATTGCCCCCAATTATTTCAAGAACAGCACAGAGCAGAATTTTTCACCAATCCACTTTACAGTGTGTACATGTGAAATGTAGTGGGGTCTTTGCCAAATGCAGTCATGCTCTTGTTCTTCTGTGCATTAAGATACCGGATACTGTTCGAAACACTCTGGGCAACAAATCCATCCCTCCCCGTAAAAAACTCTTCCATTTAACGATCTTCTTCCCAAATCATGATTTGACATTAGTCATTATTTTCTCACAGGCAAAGACTAAAACCTTTCCTTCCCTCTATTCTATACGTGCACGAAATTGTCTGTTGACCACTAATGATGAAATAAAATCCATCGTAATAAGTGTCAGTTGTAAAATTTTCTAGAAACAGGTGAATGCCAATACAATGTACTTGCCGTCCACAATTTTTGTAGCATGAGCACTTATAATATGTCTACAATAATTCCCACATGCAACCTGAACTATCTGCGTACTGTTTTCCGTGAGTTATTTATTATGATTAGACAAGCAAGTTGTTAAACAACCTTCCACTCTCCACTATTATAATAATACCTGACAATAAGTCAATCATATCCTGCCTGTTTACTAGTTCACTCGCCAATTCAGTTGCAATTTACGAGCTGTTAAAAATCTACAATTTAAATACACAATATCATTATTCCAATTACATTTTTTATTTGCTACATGTAATCAAAATCATTAAGGAATTAAATTCTATATTTTTGCTAATATGCTTTTAATCCATTCGAAATTCATTATGTATGACGGTTTTCGTCAACTGAATAAGACTAGTAGGAATTTGGGCATCATGAGAGTATTCCTGCATGCATAAGTACTTCGTGCTAAGCATAGTCTGGATATTATGCAATAATCTTTGACAGAGATTACTTTTGTCGTCACCACTGCATCAATTTCCGGTTGGAAAAAAGAAAAAGTGTTTATTAAAGGAGTTACATAGGGAAATCCTTAGGGTAGCTCGCAGCTCTATTGATTGAATCCCATAGAAATACAAAAGTACAATTACATGCAACAGTGTAACTTTATCTTTGTTGCCCCAATTTACGATGGTATAATGGTACCTACTTAGATTCAGTTTCCATGTACATTGAATTTTTTGTAGTAGTATTTAGTGTGACTAATACGTTAATTATAAAGTGCTAGATAATGTACATGTGTACATACATTAGGAAGTTTGTGTACCAAGTGAGAAATAGCAAGAAGTGATTTTAGTAGATATGCAGTTTCTAGTAGTAGAGGCACAAAGTTAATCCAAATGAATTTACTCTGCAGTAATTACTTAAGTATGAGAGCTGTCGATAAGGATCTGTACTCATACGGTAGTGTCGTTTCATTTACCAGTGCAAACAAACAAAGTCAACACTTTAGCATTTTAAAGTGCATTGAGGTAGCTATCTATATGTATTCATCTGTGGTGGCCTGTGGTTATGCGTGATATACAATAATCGTTAGTCATTAGTCATGCCTCCACTAATACACATATCTATTGCTTACCTAAGCTCTAATAACTATTATGTATATTTGGGTGTGCTAGTGTCTTGCACAGATTTCCTCAATTACAACTCAGCAGCTTATTATGTTGTATATCCGAAGTGAATTGTGTAAATAATTGTAATTATACAATGGAGTTATTCTGTTGAGACAGGAGAATTTTTTTCCCTAAATTGACAGTAGCACAGCTTAATTTTAGTGGAGATTAGTAGAAAATGGTTGAGTGTGAATTCATGTTATTTGGTATTTGTATTAATGCAATAACAATTAGTCGAACTACAATAATGGGCTTTTTCTGCGTATTGGCTCCGTGACAAATGAGAATGGTTTGGGTAGCCACGGAAGTTACAGTTAAACACAACGGGATAAATATCCTTATAATCTCAATCTGCTAACAATGTCAATCTTAGACTTTGCCGACGAAAGTTCTTTTGGCTTGCCTTTTCAAACCATTGACTCTCTAACTGCAAAATTATTGGCAAATAATGATGTGCATCTGTACCTTGCTCCTACTCTAGTACAATTACAATGGATCTGGGGAGTAAATATCAAAACCAAAAACCAGTTCTCCTTTCTTTAAAATTACATAAAAAATTGTTCGACCTACCTGCTGATCCAATTTCATTTTCCTGGCGGTAGGTATGGGCACGGCTGTTACCAAATCCTCACCAGCTCCCGTACTCATCCTATTAGATTGAAAAGGAAAACACGGTTTTTATTTCATGACATCTTAGAGAGCACAGAAGCACTTAGAAAAATAAATGCGTCTTTATAAGCCAAGTAAGCAGAAGTAGCAGAACTCGCAAAATAAATTAAATAGTTAACTATAAATAGCACAGAGATATATCTATAGTGAATTTATATATATTTATAGTACTTATTGATAGGCATGATTTCCAGAATGTGGGAAACTTGGGCACGGTTTTCTTTTGAAGGATAAAAACTTTGTCAAGTCATGCAAAGACAGGATTACAAATCAGTAGGTCAGCCGAGCATAGCTTAGAGCTTTGCAATTTCACTGAATACTCTAAGCGCACTTAACCTCTTAAATTAACAACGTTCACAGAAAAAATGGAGCAAATGGAAAGAAAATGAAAGAGTGGACTGGAGAATCAGAGTTTCGAAGAAAATCTTAGCAAAGCTCACTCAATACGAAGATTTATCAGTCTCGACGAACAAAAGGTACATGAAACCAACAAAGTACGTTCATGTTCTTTTCATGTATCTGTATGAGTATCTCTATCACATTACACGCTACACTACTCCACTCCACTCTACTCACTACTACTACTGACACTGACTGTAGTCTGTAGGTATTAGCCTTTTAAGACTACAATAATAATATGAAATGAAAAGGGCTAGAAGAGCATGCATAGGTAGAGTGAGTGAGTGAGTGAGTCCACTTGTGCAGATCATAATAGTAGTTTCAGTCTTTCTATTGTAGTAATGGACGAACAGAAGAGTTGATATAACGTAAAATAATGTTGAGGCACCATGAAACAAAAGTACAGTTTTTGGTTCCGTCTGAGCTGCAACTGAGAGATTTGAGTTCACGCTGTGCTGTCCAACTGCAACTCACTCAATAGGTAATATCTGTCTGTAATACATTACTATTTCTGACTGACTATGCACATACATTACATACATACATAACTTAATACTAAATACCAACAGAATAAAGCCTTTTGAACAAATGGGGAAAATGGAAAGTTTTGTCGTCAGAAAATCAGCTAATGGTAACAAAAAGTAACAATAAGAAAACAAAAACAACAATGCGAAAGGGTTTGACTGTCTGCACAAGAAAATCCTTTGCGGTCGTTTCCAATCGCCAACATTTGACTTGGCTACACTTGCCTCGTGCTTTTATTTTATTCTCCCCACCTCACTCACATAACATCACATCACATGACGCAATTTAATCCTGTTCTCTTCACAATCCAATCCCACTAACGAAAATTATTTGCCTCATAAAATGTAATTATAATATAATATGTAACGCAGCACTTTTATTATCTATCAAGCCCTATAGGACTACAAAAGAGATGTACAGACACAAGTCGCATTTCTATGTAACGATTTTCTATGTCTACCTGCCCTTACTACTGACTCTATCAGCTTAATGTACTTTGCCTTTATTTAATTTATACTGTTTTATTATAAATAAATGTTATTGCAGACAAACAGACGAAAGAATTAAGGATTCCTTCCTTTGGCAACAAACTCCGTTCATCCTCTCTTCACAAACTTCAACAACTGACTAACGAGCATTTATATCATAATGTACATTTTATCAATTTATCATTTCTATGCAGCTAGGTGTGTATACTCACTAGCTACCTAAATGTATGTACAAGTGTGAGCTCCCTCAACCAGTGCACAGGCCATAGCGAGCTTTACTTTTTATCTTGCCTCTAACTCGCAGCGCAACCCCTTTCATCTAACACATCTAACGTTTTGATGTGTCAACGTAATTACCCTGCTATTTAGATCTCACTATTCATTCTATAAACTATTTGCAGCATGCTATGGAATCAAAGGCTTCGCAGTCAGCTACACTAAAATGTTAATAAGGCAAAATCACCTTACTATAAAACTTACTGCTTTTTAAACAATACAAAATTATTTTAGCTGGGATTTATTGCTAAAAAATCATATTCCTATAATAAATCTTATATCTTTGCCCATTCCACAATTGTACATTTTACTTACTTCATGTTTAAATGAAGAGATCATTCATTTTTTATGGAAGCTCAAATAATGTGGTTTTTATAATAAAAATGTGCACTAGGGGAGTTTTTTTGCTGATATTTGACGCTTCTGATTTTGCATGGTAGGATTGTTATGTTGAAGTACAAGTACAACAGAGATCCATTGTTTTCGCTATTTAAACCGTTGCAATCCCCAACTTATCTTGAATTAAATACCTGTACGTAACATAAAATCCCTACACACAATGAAAACACAACGTACCTACAACAAACTCGTATAAACTTCACCCTATCATCATTTCTGGTCTAGCCTCTGTCTTTGAAATTCTGATATTATAGCATAAAGCACAGCACACGTACACGTTGCAATTGCAATGGACCAAAATAATCCATAGAATTATATAGAGAACGAAAACAGTCATGAAATGGTCGTTAAATATTATAAGCGAACAGTGCTATGCATTAAAAACTTGGAAATAGTGTCAAGCTATATGTAGATCCTTATATAGTTTGACTTCAAATAGATCACTAAGCGATAGTTTTACAGGTATGACTGAATGACTGAATACACATGTCAACAAAACAACTACTGAATGCATAATATAAATATCTAAATATAAACCAGAATGCATTAGAACAATAACCGCAAGATATTTTTATTCATTATTTATTCCTGATGATGAACTGCAGACTACAACAACTGCTGTACCTACAGTCTGTGTACAGGCAATGGAAGACACACATCACACATCTGCAGCCTAAGGCCGAGTGGACTACTTGAAGTAGGTAATTACTGCATTTACCACTTAAGAGATAAAGATCATAAGAATAAGCACTATGAGTAAATGAATGAAAACTTTGATGACAGAAAACCAAGACACATGACTAGTATAATTCCCATTAGCAGCAAAACTGCAATCATAAAATGCACAGCGTTAATAGTCAGAACAATTATTATTTTACTGTTGTAAAATTATGTGTGAGGCGACGGTAGCTTTTAAAATGCATAATGTCATAGTCATATAGAGGTAGTAAAATAGAAGTGTGACAAATTTTTGTATTAGTAAATATGCTGCTACAGTGCATACGTTTAGAAAAATGTACATTCTCATAACGGCACTTTCGAATCAATTTAAAGGAAACAGTCAATAAACTCTTTTCATCTTAATTAAAAGAAATCATCTTTTATACTAGAGTGGCTATGCATATAAGTGGCGAAGAATTTTCGTGTAGGTATCTCTTCATAGAAAAGTGAATTTGTTAAGAAGTGAAGGTTGGATTTGTACCTACCTACATAAAAAGAAAACAGTGAGAGATTCTTGATTCTCATATTCTTTAGTCAAAGCCTCGCTTAATTAGTTTATTATAGTTGTTATTAGCACTAATGAAAACGAAACAAAGTTTAATTTATCTTACGTGCAATTGCGTAGTAAACCGAAATACTAAAGAACAGCTACTGTAATGCATCTTATCTACACAGTATCTCTTTTAGTGTTATACTATACCCTTTTGCCTTACCTACTTTTCTATTTCATACGCATGCAATAGAGTAATGGTATAATAGGGTCTTAGTCTTACTACGCTAGCATGTAGGCATCTATTTAACAACTTGTTGAAGATAATATTATAAATTCCTAGATAAAATGCTCTTTAAATATTAATATTACTTGAATGGTCTTTTTAAACTTTTAATGCAGAGATTAGAGATGTATATTAAATCTCTTGTCGTAGCAACCATTTAACTTTGTGCCAGTTTTCGTAGAAGTCAGATGAGAAAATTTGGGTGTAGTTATGTGTAGACTATATAGAACCAGAATCTACAAAATACGGGACTTGCCTTAGTGCTTTTTGGAATATCTAGCCCATCAGAATGCTAAAAACAATTTACTCAATCATAAAATTCTTTGAACTAAATATTTAAAATGAAATAAGCACCTATTTACTTTGGTAAAATTCTGCTAGATTGAAATGAAATAAGATTGTGAGTTCATATTACATTAACTACTTTACATTATATCCACTAATCATAATCTAAACCTCATTCCTAATTAACTACTTCCAAGATAACGGCCTTTTACAGAAATCTGAAACACTTTCTCACTTCATTCACTTAAACATTCATGCAATATACATAAAATATGTAATAATTAACCGTATAAATGAATATGCAGTATAGATAGGTAATCAAAGAAAATTTTCGAAGGTTAAAACAATTCCTACATACGTACCTGAGAGTTTTTATATATTTTTCCAAACATTTACAATTAAATGAATAATTTATGTCTTGTACAGTGACATGAATAACGTGCCGTTACGATTTCTAATCTGAAGTTGTAATGCATTTTCAGTCGAGTCGTTGCCTTCAAGGGGAGCACTTTTGTGTATGTCAGTAGTGATTGAATAACTGTGCTTCATGTACATAGTTAGTTGTCATTATTTTAACATGTACTAAACTAATCATAAATTTAAAAATGAGATTTTTGTGAATACCCCTTTTTGAAAAACAACACAAATTGTTAATTTGAGTTGAAATCGCATGGCAATAAAGCAATTATTACTTACTGATTACTTATGTACACAACTTTTTTGTGCGTGTATCGTGTATGACATTGCAATTTCGCTTATCATTCATAATTCATATACCCATTATATCAAATTAGGTACATTGTTATGCATTTAAGAAATGTGCATCTTGACCAAAAATTTCATATACAATTTAAACGTCTTAAAAAATTGTGTCTATGTAGTGTGCCAATTTCCCCAAAAGTGTGCCACACAACGGATAGTATTTGAATTGTACACTTAATGATAATTCTTAAATAAATTACAACAATTTAAAATGCTATACCGACTTTTTAAGCGTTTTTGAATTTTATATCACTAAGGATATATTTCCCTTTTAAAGGTATTTGACAAAATCCAAATAGCATATGAGGCCATCTTCAATGAAATGAAATTAATTATTCCTATAGGTATTTTATTTGTTTTTTTGAATCTTAATTACATTTATGATATGCAATCATAACTGAATTATGGTCATGAAATATGACGTGCACCAAGATACCAGGAAAGTACAAACCCATTAGTAATTAAGATGGGCTTGCTAAACAAATGCTCATTAAATGTTTGCTCAGATTTTCTGCTAATATTTTCTATGACAAAAGCTAGTAAAGGAGTGCAAACTTTTCTATAACACATACGTATATTCCTGCTACTGTAATAAGTGCATCAACTGCTATCGTCATTTATAACAAAATCATAAGTAATATCTACTTACTTATAACTTAGACATACAGCCATAGAAGTTAGCATTTAATATCAAGTTATTTCCTTCGTGTTGCAGTTGTATTCGAAGCCGTGAGCTACATTCATTTTTACTAAAGATAAAAAATAAGATGAAAAGTTACGTTACAGAACAAAGTCAAGAACTGTGAAATGTGAAGAGAAACCTAAGTAACTTTAGCAAATAATTTGACGTGATGAAGCAAACTCGAACGGAAGACCACATGCAAAAAGTTCATTTTTTCAGATCTACTTTTTAGATGTGTCACTTGGCTGAAGTGCGCGTCTCCATTTTTCGTTCTCACTAATAGTAAACCCTATTTTTAATTGTCACACGGAACAATTTATAGCACGAAACCTGTATTCATTGTAAAACATCTCAGGAAGATATTCTTTTAATGCCACAATTACCTATTAACGCTGCCATTGTCTCAATTCTTAATGCTACTAACACATTAACACAATGGTAATAGTAGATTACTACCAACTACCAACTCGCTAGCAAAACATGGCATTTAACGAAGCCAATAAGCGGTTAATAAATAAATAGGTTATAAGGAATGCAGTATTCTATACATGCATAATCTGACTATAATTCGTCCACCTTATGCTTAGTATGCATTTGCAGTATCCATTGTTAGCATATAGCCAATAATAAATAATAATTATACTTCACTCGGGCTGAATCACAGTGGGTATTGGATACTCGCCGCGAAGCGGCGAGTATCCA